>JAWWEM010000285.1:25171-36980 GCA_035582935.1 Ormyrus thymus | reverse complement strand
CTGAATACTTCTAGATACATACTGTACAGGCACAATTTGATGAAACATTTTATTAAACTAAAAAAAAAAGTTAAAACAAACTAACTTTTAATACAGAAAATTGTTTTCTTTAATCGACAAAAGTCTGTTATGAATTTTCGAAATTGTCAAATGTTTGTCGACAACATTGTGCAATAAGTATTAACGAAGGTCTTCATGAAACCAGCGTCTCTCTAAATGCCACAGATAAAAAGTTGTAAACAAATTTGTAGTCGCGAGTTGAGCAAGCTCAAAGACGATTCTTGTCGCGACTTGCTATTATGCGCTCCCTGTCTACTAGTATACGGCTGAGTAGTACTTGTATTTATCAACTTTCTTTGCGATTCGGTCTTATTGCTCTAAAAGTAATTGGTCATTTATATTTTTTAAAACGTCAATCAATTCAGCGTTAAATTCTCTTTCTTCTCATGTTTTTTATTATCTTCTTATTATTTTAAATATTAAAAAAAGTACTCAGAGTATAACTTCCACGTATTTATGGTGCTAATCCCATGTTAAATTGATAATTTTAATAATTAATATCTCCGAAAATAAATGGTCAACCGTGCTCAAATGT
Source organism: Ormyrus thymus (assembly GCA_035582935.1). Taxonomy (NCBI): domain Eukaryota; kingdom Metazoa; phylum Arthropoda; class Insecta; order Hymenoptera; family Ormyridae; genus Ormyrus; species Ormyrus thymus. The sequence goes on along the minus strand of JAWWEM010000285.1, from coordinate 36,385 downwards.
TGTGATTTTTACATCACTTAGGACCCTCCTTAATTCGATTCTCGATAGAACTCCCTTAAACTCACGGATATCTTTGCTACTAAAATAGTACGAAGTCAACATAGCTTTATTAACGGTAGATCTACTTAACGAACCTTCTCTACAGCCACTATATATTTAAGACTTTTGAACAATCATACCAAGTTGATTTCATTTATGTTGATTTTTTCAAGACATTTGACAGTGTTAACCATACCCGTCTTTTACAAAAGGCTTGGAATTTTGGTATTAAGGGTTAACCTAGGTTGCTGGCATATTACCTTATTGATAGAACACAATCACTTACAACACAAGGATCTGTATCCTCTTTTATCAAGGCGTGCGGGAGCGCGCCGAAGGCAAGTAAATATTACTTCGGGAGTGCCGCAAGACTCACATTTAGAACCGTTTCTATTTAACATCTTTATCAACCACCTATCTGTGTTCAATTTTCAAATATATTACTGTATTTATTTAACTATATCTAGTCCTCTGGATGCCTGCAGACTTCAGTGTGACATCGATAGTTGTATTCAGTGGTCTTCGGACAATGGCCTGTCTATTAATCTCAAGAAATGTAATTCTAACAGTTTTCATAGGCGTAGGATAACACCATTAGTTTTTCAATATCAGATCAATGATTTGGATATCACTAGGGTTACTAACATATCCCATCTCGGAATTATACTTGATGTATCTTTATCCTTTAACGAGCACATCGAGCACATTGTTAGTAAAGCATTAAGAATGATTGCTTTCATTAAACGTACAACGACTGATTTTAGTGATATACCCGCTTACCGGGCAAAACAGTCTAATTATTTTTTTCTTTTTTTTTCTCTGCTTCAAGCTATTTTTTACGATTTCTGTGCACGACTTGAAATTCACTATCATCTATACAACTTTCTGACACCAAAAGAGGGTTTTTCATGCCGTCGTTGAAAATAACACGGTGTTTAACACAGGAAGAAACGCTATTTTCAGACTCGGGTGAGGTTTGCAGCACTCGTCTCTGTTTTGGGCGCCCTCGATTTCGACTCGTGCCGAACAGCTCACTTTCTCCCCTTGTTGCACAATGTATTCTAAAAGTGCGCGAAGCTTCTTTCCCGCAGTACGCAAAGTAAACACTTTACGCACTGACTGCATGAAAAATCTAATTTTGCACATTTAGTTTAGAAAAATAATTTTATACCACTCTAACCTCAGAATGACGACTTTGATATGATTTTTCAGCGCTCGTGGTATAAAATAATGTTCGATTCTGGTGTTTAAGTTGATTATTTACCTCGTGAGATTTTTCTTCCTCGCTTCGCTCGGGCGAAAAATGTCTCACGAGGTAAATAATCAACTTCGACACCAGTGTCGAAAAGCACTAGTACAATATGATGATTTTATTTACACATAAATTACATTTAAATAATATACATAACGTTACTAATTTCAAATAATTTTAAATTATTTACAATAGTAGAGTAGTTCATTATAGTAGAAAATTTATTCATTTATTAAATATAAATTTTTACATTGATAATTTTATACATGTAATATAATTTGGTAGTAAAAAAATTTTTAACAAACAACTATTTTTACTTAATAATTTGCAAATGCTATAAATTTATTTCCAAGTATCCTATGGTATATTTTTTTACCACCTTTTGATTGCATATCTATTTTATGATTAACACTTAAATGAATTTCAATAGAATATTTTAAGTTGAATACTGCAGTACAAAATTCACATTTAAATGTTCTAGGATTATTATCGTCATCGGTATAATCGTCAAAACCCACTCTTTTATGAACTTTAATATGAGAAATCAATCTAGCTTTAAATTCACTCTTAAAATTACAAAACAAACATTCGTAAATTAACTTTCTTGACCCAATTTTTTGCCTTTGAGTCATTTTAATTTTTTCCCCACACGATAAACATTCATTGGGATGCTCTGGACCAACATGCATATGATTTTTGTGTAAGTGGATTTTGAGTATTCTTTTTTTGGAAGTTTGATAGCTGCAATGAAAGCAGTCCAGTAAGTATGATGGTCCACAGATGTTTAATTTCAGGTGTTGTGTTATTGACTGATACATATTATATATTTTGTTGCATTTGGAGCATTGAAATTTAAGATAATCATTGCAGTGTTTACATTTTTGTTTGCGAAAAAGTGGTGGTACTTTAGAGGATTTCTTACATGTTGGACAATACATATTGATTGAACTTTTTTGACCTATTTTAAATGAAAATAAATTTATTTAGACTTATAATGTTTAAATTATATGAAAAATTTTACAATAACTAACAGAAAAAATATTAAATATTAACTTACGGAACCTTTTCCTCACCAATCTTTGATTGGTATTTTGTGAACAAATTTTTGACATTGGTGCAGTAAAAATTCTATCCATCATTTCATTAACAGGTTGTGATTTTGTATCCAATTTATGTGAACATTTTAAGTGACTTAATAAATTCCACTTGTCTTTAAAATTTTGGAGACAGATTTCACAAGTTATTGTTTTTGATTTTGAACAAGAAGACGAATGGACTAACTTCTGTGTGTAAGTGCTTTTAAATTGTTTCCCACATACTTGGCATAAAAAATGTGCTACTATAGGATATCTTTTAAAGTTGGTTTCTGAGCTACATACTTTAGCACTTAAATTGCCTGTAGATTTAGAAACTACTCCTGTATTTTTTAGTCTATCAATTTTAGATGCAAGCACTTCAGCACTTTTAGTGCAGAAGATAGGACTTGAAATTGTTTCTACATTTTTACAAATATTATTAGTTTGTAAATTAGCTTTAGTCCTTTCATTAGACGTCAAACTTGTAATTAGATTTAAATGCTGGCTACTTATATGGTTATAAATTTGATGGTATGAATTGAATTGTATTTCTTTGCAAATTAAACATACAAACTTTATTTCATCAGAATCATACTTTATCAATATATGTTCATTAAGTGCATTTCGAGGTATTTTACATTTAACGTGTATTTCAATTGATTTTCCTAAAATTAAAAAAATAAATGAACATTTTCAAATAAGTCGTGTATATTTTGAAATTTTAAAAACATAAAGTAAAAAAACAAAAAAAGTTTTAAAGAAACTAACATTTCAATTAGAAACTACAGAACAAAGTTTCAAGTTTATTATTTACCTTTTGTAGAATTGGAAAGTTCTTTTTCCAATAATTTTGGTAGATCTCCATTTGATTTTATTGATTTATCATTGGTAATTATTTCTTTATCTAAAAATAAATAAAGACCACTGAAATTGTTATTAAATGAACGATTAAAATTAAATTAAATAAAAATTACCATTGTTATTTTGTATTATAATGGGCCTGTAAATTGATGAATTTGGAATCATTTTTGACTGTTTTTAATCTAAAAATTTATTATTTATTGTTGTTTATTTGTGCATCTTTTAGTTTTTAGTATCAATTAAATGCATTTAAAGTAAACAATAACAATTCCAATAATCCGTTATTACACAGTTCTGAAATGACAATATCAACATAACCTATATCGTGTTTTAATTTCATTTATATAGTAAAATATAGTAAAAATATACTACTTCTAAACCGTAAATTTTTCAATTCTATTTTACTTTAACATACAAAATTATATTAATGTGTACGAGGATAGGTGTATAATTTTTTAAATCTGTTGAAACATAAACCGAATTCACTTTCACATTGTTAAAGGAAAAAAAAAATTACTGTTTCTTAAGAATCTAGTATTCCGGATTCCGATTCCCAATTAAGCAAAATATTGACCGACGTGCAGTTGCACCCCAAATTAAATAAATAATTTGTCATTTAGTTTTTTATATGATAATAAAAGGTCTGATCATTTTTTTTAATCTGCTTCATTTGCCTTTCAAAAATAATTAACAAAAAAGTTGTAAAATAGCAACACTCCAGCACCTGTAAAGAAATCAATTTTTATCAGTAAATAAGTTACCTACATCAATGATTTGGGGCTTAAATGAAAACTATTAATTTGCCCTAATTTATCTCTCATTTAATTTTACAATTAATACATCTTAATGGCACAAAATAATGAATTATTATATTCCATGTTTCGCTTTTTGATTTACGCACGCACTAACGCGCTATCCAGGCGCGTATGCGCATACAATAGTTAATTTTGATTGTAAAATTGAATAATAAGGACAAATTAATAGTTTTAATTTAAACCCCAAATCATTGACGTAGATAACGTATTTACCAATAAAAAACGATTTCTTTCTGGATGCTAGCTGCAATTTTACAACTTTTTTGTTAATTATATCTCTGTAAGGTAAACGAGTCAAATTAAAAAAATGGTCAGACCTCATTAGACCATTTAAAAAATTACTTAATCCAATTATTTATTTAATTTGGGGTGCCAACTTGACGTCGATAAAATACTGTATAACTCAAACTTTAAAATGCGCAAAATTAATTTTTTATAAGAAATTTGAATTAAAAAAAATGTCTAAAAATGCATTTACAAATATGAGTGAGTTAAGTAAGTTCAAAAAAATAAAACAGGTAAATGTTTGATGGAGACTAGTTTCTAATTTTATGGAATCAGGTATAATTATTAACAGCTTATAATATATTATTTATTAATTTATTTTAATGATAAAAGAACGATTTATTACATTAGATTTAAAAATGAAATACTTATATTATAAATTTACGCAAAACTTTAAAATATGAATCTATAAAACTGTAATTATAATTATCATAAAATTATTCTATTACTATAAATATATAAGGCATACGTGAATTGATTTGTATTTATTGTAGTATTATAAAAACATATGTGATGTTTTCTTCTACACAGTAAATATTCTTGTGTATTTGAACAATCTGCTTTTTGCTATACATTAGAATTTTATCTTTTTAGAATTTTACATTAGTCAACAATTATTTAACATTTATTTGATGATCACAACCCACGTTCTTATTAAAATACATAGTGTCCTAATTTTTTATTAATTATTACTTCAATGTCTCCTAATTAGAAAGTCAAAGTTTAATTGAAATTTTTAATTGACACATTATGTTTCTTCAAAATCTACACAGTAATATTTAGAGAGTAGTTCTATTTAAATGAAATTACTTGAACTGTAAATTGTACAGTGCTTTTTTGATCATATATATTATTTTTATGGGCTTAAAAACTGTTAGAAATTTTTGTATTTCTCTAAAAAGTACTGTAAAAAATTACGATACTTTTAATTGGATTTTCTTTTATCTATCATTATTTTAATCAATATGGTTAAAAATAAAATAGTATATAATATAATTTATATATTTAGCCAATGTAATTGTTAATTAATTCTACCAATTTGTTACCCTTAGTCCAATTGATTATCAAAAAAAATTAAAAAACTCTAAATAATTTAATAATAATTTAATAAAAAATATAATTTTTGAATTTTTGAGATCAAATAAGAGCATAAAAGAAGCTTTTTAAAGGCTAGTATATTAATTAAATATCTTTAATATATTGACTTTTCAGTTGTTTAACAGCAACTGTTTTACTTATGCACTTGACGTATGTGAAAAATATTAGCAAAAGTGCCACTGGTGAATAAGCTAACAATAATCTCTATAGAATAATAATAATATTAACAATTTAGTGCAACAATATAAAGAGCTATATGTATAACGTGATTAAAAATTACAAGCACTTTGCATAAGGCATCGAAGATGAAGGTGCAGGTACTTCTGTTAACAATATTAAGATGCTATAAACTAATGATTTTATGTCTATAAGCGAGTAAAAGGCAACTAGAATTACGAATATTTGAGAATTAAATTTCAGTTAAGCTCTTTAATACTGTATATACTTTAACAAGTCCAGTATTCGGGAAGAAGCTGATTTTATCAGACTTATATTATTCTTAAAGTAGTCAAAGCATGAAAAATTGAAAGTACTCTCTTATTCTTAAATTTATGTAAGGCAGTCATACTTCATCACATTCTTTTAGCTCGGAATTTTTCTAATTTTAAACTTTCTCTTTTTATTTAGTTCAACATTGAATAACAGTGAACATGTTTAACTTTCTAATTCACCTCTTTGTTAATTATTTATTTTTCACGTATTGCTTTTACTTTAGAATCTGCAGCAACACGAAGACGGAAATTACATCAAATGAAGTAGACAATATAATATAATATATACATGCAAAACTTTAAAATTGAGGCACCTCAAGAGATTAGGAACACATAAATACTTTTCTTTTTAAAAGAGACGTATTTGATATATATTTTTAACAGACTTGTTTGCTTTATTAAGTGAGAAAAAAGTCCATAAAAATTTTGAAAGTCGTTATCTTTTTAAGTATCCGAAAAAATTTGTAAAAATTCACATGTTACCTCAATCATTCAAGTAGCTTTATGCTATCTATTTCTATCAATTAATTGCCTTTAATTACTTTTTCTTTTCGCGGCACTTTCTTTTCTCAATATGTCTACTGTACACGAAGTAGTTCTTGAACATTAACGTGCAAACGCTGCACTGAAAGGCATCAACATTTCTAAACAGCCTAGCAGCATGTTTAGATTGGATATGATTAATAAGCAAGTGCTTATGCGCAGTCATAAAATTACAATGACTACAACTGAGTATTTTCTTAAACAATCCGCACCGATTGACGTGCTTTGACATCATCAGCTGAGACTCGAAATCTTTTCCGCACCTATAACAGTAAATTCTATCGCGCTTTCGTATAATCAGTTTTTGATTTACCACGCAAGTTCCGCGTCTGATGTGCGCCTGGAAGGTGCTCTTGTATTTGGTCTGAAATGAGCAACGATGACAGTGAAGATACGGCGCAAGGTTGCAAATTTTTTGGTGCTGTCGGTAGTCATTCTCGTAGGCAAAACTGCGTTGACAGGACGGGCAGTGATGTGTTTTCTCGGTGTGTTTGCGGATTACATGGAGACGTAAAAGGATGAAGTTGCGACGAATTTGAGTGCACTGGGTGCAACAGTAGATAAAAGGTGTGCAGCACACCTGGCATTTTGTTATCTTCTCCATTGCTCGGATTTCTAAGTTGCAGTTCGTGCAGCAGGCTTTGATAGAATTGGATATAACTAAAAAATCGAAGCGTAATATTTGTATAATTCTATTTTTTAAATTAAAAAAATTTTTAAATCGAAGGCATTGTTATCTTTGAATGATATGCAGATCAAGTATCTTGCAAAGAAAACAATTACTCACATTGCGACTGTAAATTTTCTTCGCATGATAAAATTGCTGACTCGTTAATGATATTGGGTGTGATATCCAACCCATTTTCCGTTTTGAATTCTAAAATTTCTGAAATATACAATTAAACCCATACTTTTTAAAAACTCGAAAAAAAAAAAAAAAAACAGAACAATTTAACTGAAAACAACTGTAGAGTGGCATAAAAAATAATAAGTCGTTCACCTATACTCTCACTAACGATTTCACCCTCATCTCCCACGTCGTTATTCGTTGGCTGAACAATAGCCATCCTCGTCTCTGGATGCTTGCTATCAATGTGAGACCTTAGTAAACCCTTATGCTTGGCCCTATAGTCGCAAAATTTGCAGTGCAGGTGCGGAATTTTCCCACAGATGTACGTGTGGTTTCTCAAATCCTCCTTCAGCCTAAAACTCTTCTGACATCTATTGCACGTAACATATTCACTAGGCAGAATGAGCGCGTGTCGCCGCTGAATGTGCCTCGTGAGTCGAGACTTAGTGCAGGTGACGTACTCGCATTGGTCGCAATTTATGACTATCGGCTTCGTTTGCAGGCACTGATTCTGTAAGTGAACTGACATGCTGCTGCGATACTTGTAGCGTCGACCACATTTGCTACACTCAAGTTGCAGTTTGGTACGACATTTTAAGCAGCTACGCTGGTCCTTGCCGCTCTGTTTCTCGATTACTATCTTGCACTGCTCACAATAGAGCCGTATGAAGTTGCGGATAGCTGGAAAGAATAGACGCATATCAATAAAAATAGACAACAAATATTGTTTATATTCTTATAATTATCTCTTTAAGCAATTCAATTTTTAAAGTATTTTCTAAAATATTTTTGTTTTTTGATTAGCAACTTCTTTAATGTAATGAAATTAAAAATTCATCAAACGTTTCAGAAATAAAATTGGAGCTAAAATGCAATTGAAGTATTTTAATTTGTAATTTAATATATTTCATTTTGTAAAACTTACGAAAAGGACGCAATCGAGTGGTAGTCGCGGAGCCACCAAACTGATTAGTTAATTTCTGCTCGGCTTTATCTGCAATAAAAGATGCTTTTTAAATTTAATTTTAGCCTATTAACTGAAAATAATACAATAATTGAAAATAATTGAAAGTTGCTTACCTCTAAGCTCTTTCGAGTTTTCAACAACTTTTTCAAGCACATCTTCAACTTCTTCAACATTAAATTTACGACTATGCATTCTCAATAAATGCTTTCTTGCAGAAGATTTACGTTTCGTCTTTAATGGACAAAATGGACATTGTATCCATGCATCTAACATGCAAAATCTCAAATGATCCTTCATATTAAACGACATTTTAAACTCTCTGTCACATCTCAAACATTTAATAGGTTTTGGACGGTTCTCATTTTTCATATGGTTTACCATTACGTGTTTATATACTCCAGATATATATTTGTACTCTTTATTGCATTCTACACACGCATAATATACATCTTCTTGACAAGTCTGGCACTTACTTAGAGCCTTGTTATTAATTCTTTCTTGTACTTTGTTGCAATTCATGCAAATTTCTCGATAAAATTGTATGTTTGATCCTACAAGATACATTTAATCAGATAATGTTTTTTAAAGATATCATTAATTTTATACTTACTTCTACTTTTACTAATTGGAGCTGTTCCATTTGTATTGCTTTTATCAACAGATTGAATATCAACGAATTCGTATGGTACGTCTGTAAATATTACAAAATTGCTTAGATGAAATTATAATATTATCTACGTCTATACATACCAGATTCTTCAGAAATATATGACCATTCATTTGCATTAATATGTGATTCAAACATCTGTAATCCTGAAATACATTAAAAAGACGAATATTTTGGAACTCCCATTGCATGAATACAAACATGAATAATTTAATTTAATTAATACCTGAAATTGACATTTGTTTACACACTTGCTCTAAACTAATTGATTTGCTTTTACCCAACTTCGGGTTATTGCACATAGTATCATCATTTGCAGCATCAATGACTATTATTATATTACCAATTAAATGATTTATTAAAAATTATATTCTTTGAAAAAACTACAAAAACATTATCTAGAATATTAAATTAAACATACCAAGACTTAAATTAGTATTTTCTTCTTCATAGATTTCACTAATACATGACAAAACATCTTCATTTTCGTTTATTTCTATTTTTTCAATATGTTCGTCTATAATCAAATCGCCAGTTAAAATATCATTATTTTTTGAATAATAAAAATTATTTTTGTTGGTTTCTCCAGTATGAATTTTTTTTTTAGAGTGCGAGGTAGCAGTTAAATTCTCAATTTCCTCGTTATCTAAAAAATAAAAATCATTAATTATTAATAATTGCATGGTTTAAAAAACAGCATAAATGCACGTTTATATTACCACTGATAATTGAGTCAACTATCACTTGTTCAATGATTTCGTCTTTTATTACTAACGCGCTAGCAACATTATCTTCGCTTTTGCTCATTTCGTTTATCTCAAAAATTGAAGGTTCTTCTGTAGAAACTACGTTATATTCCGAAAAAGCAATTCTTGCAACGTCTAAATTATCCTTTACAGTTATGTTTTCATTTGAAATATTAACTAATACATTATCTTTAATTGGATTAGTTTCATTTATCTCAAGAATTGACCTTTCTTCTGTTGAAACCATTTCATTATTAGATAAAGAATTTCTTTCAGAATTTAAATTTGACTCAGCTACTATGTTTACATTTATATCAGTTTCTAAATTAATTTCTATTTGTTTTTCAAATTTTTTCTTTTTATTTTCGTTATTATTTGTATTTTGATCTATCCCATGTAAGTTTTTAATTCTGCCCTTATTAATTAGAGATTGTATCTCTATTTTTTTATCATCGGTAAAATGATGAAGAAGTTCATATTTTGAATTTTTTTCAACAATCAAATCTTCCTTAGAAATATCGACCGATTTTTCATCTATTAAAAATAAAATAAAACAATAAAAAACTTAAAATATCACATAAAACATATCGATTTTATATAAATATATGAAGTTACCATTATTATCTTCTACATCTACTTCTAATTGTTTCCTATTCTCAGTTATTTTTCCAATATCTTTAGCATGTTCCATTTCAATTGTAACATCTTGCACTTCTTCCAATTCTTTAGCCAATGTTTCTTCAGTTACAACTGGAATAATCAAATCAGTGCCTGTTTGTATTTGTTTCTTATTCTCAGTTATTGTTGAAATACCTTTAACATGTTCCATTTCAGTTGTAACATCTTGCACTTCTTCCAGTTCTTTAGCCAATGATTTCTTAGCTGCAACTGGAAGGATCATAGAATCTGTTTGCATTTTTTTTCTACTCTCAGTTAGAGTATCTTTAACATGTTCCATTTCACTTATAACATCTTGCACCTTTAATTCTTCAGTTATAATTAAATGTATCATTTGAGTACCTACAGTATGAAATTATTTGAAATAAGTAATGTAATATTAAACTGTTTCATAAATTAAAAATAAATATTACCATTGTCTCTATTATTTATAATCTCATCTTCAGTTTTTGTATTATTTCTATTTTTTTTTCCAATATTACTCTTAGCTTTTTTTAAATTTTCAATTCTCTTTCTTGTTTTGATCACGTTTTTATGCATCACATTGATATTCTCATCAACATTCATCACATTTGTATTTTTTATATTTTCTTCTAAAATATTCGAAAACATCTTGCACTTATTGATACTTTCAAATTGATTAGGAATTATTATTTGTTTATTTCGCAATATTTTTAGTTTCACATCTGTAGGAAGTCTTTCCAAAACAACTATAACAAATAGACATTAATATTTTTACTTCCAAAAGAAATTTGAATGCAACTGTTAATATTAATAGATTATATGATAATACCTATTGGTGATTTCATAATATTTAGTTGTTTATCAGCATTTGGTAAAATTTTT
>JAWWEM010000285.1:0-15489 GCA_035582935.1 Ormyrus thymus | reverse complement strand
GAAAAAAAATTAGCGTACAGAAATAAAATTAGCATGCAGAAAATAAAATTAGTGTGCTTAAAATAAAATTAGTGTGCGCAAAATAGTATATTACATATAAAAAATTGAGTTTTGCACACTTGTTAGGAAAAATAGTACACGCAATGAATGCGCAAGGTGATTCCCACACTTGTCTTACTTATCGCCGTAGTTACACTCAGGCGCTAAAGTCGACTCGTACGGAAATCACCTATTTTGCGTCCTCGTTGTGTAATACACTATTATCTCTTTTTTTCAAATATATTTTTCTTATCAATTGGAATGTGATCAATGATCATACTCATTTAGACTAGTTTTATATTTTTGTCAGGTAATTCTATATATCAACTTCTGCAAAGGTGTCTGGAAGTGTTAAGGAAAGAATTTAGTGAATTAAAAACAGTGATGGCAGATCAGCTGATGTATGTTAAGGAAGATTTGATTCTTCCTCACCATTATACATTCTATGATTTTATTGTAACAAAGGCAAGAGGGAAAAGTGGACCACTTTTTACTTTTGATGTACATGATGATATCAGAATGGTGTCAGATGCATCTATTGAAACAGAAGAGTCTCATGCAGGAAAAGTTTTACTAAGGTGAATTAAAAGCTTTACAGTTCCACGAATAAAATGCAAATAAACTAAATGCAAAGATACTAAAACAAGTAAAAATATAGTTTTAACCTTTGAAACTTTTGTCTTGTTTTAGGTCATGGTATGAAAGAAATAAACATATTTTCCCAGCTAGTCGATGGGAACCATATGATCCTACAAAAACTTATGATAAATACACCATTTCTGACAAGAAGAAGAAGGATAAAATTTAATAATAATGCTGCTTGATGAAGTACAAATATGAAAATTGTAAATTATGGAAAATGCGTCATATATTTAAGTAAGTTTAGAGAAATGTTAAAACTACATTTTTAAGCTTAAATATAAGTAATGTAAAATACTTAGTTAAATGAAGTAATTGTTTTATAAAATTTTACGACATAACATTTAAATATTATTTATTTTCAATTCAAAAATCACTTCAAAATCCTTTTAATGGATACAGTTAAGATATCCAACAATTCCATTGTTATCTCGAATCTTTGTTCACATTCATTTTGTTTTTAATGCTGTAATGCTTTATATGATGTAATATCTACAAAAAATGCGCAAGCTTTACAAACAAATAGAATTATGACTTTTAAATAAATTAAGACATTGATACCTGATAAATTTGTAATTTCACTATCACTGCACAATTGAAGAAAGCTTGCTGTATTCGTAGCTAATTTTTTTGACATAGGAGGACCTTTACATATAATTTCTTTTAATCTCAAACGATTTTGTAATTGAGTTTTTTTTGTTTTTTGCTTAATATGCTATAATAGTTTTAATTAGTATATAAATAATTTTTTACTTATATGTTTATACAAAATCAATACCTCTATTTCATGGTATAAATTATTTACTGCTTTATCAAGAAACTCTATTGTATTTTTCACTTCATCTTTGATTTTATCGTTTTGTTTTGCAAAATTTTCATTTTCAGTTTCTTCTAAAGAAGTTAATGTATTCAAATAATCTTCAAAAATATTATCTATTGAATTAGATAATTCTGGAAATTCTTCTTCATATTCTTTTAAAGCCAATATTTCATCCTCTACTGAAAATCCTTCTATTGTAACAATGTAAAAAGTTTAATACAAAATAAGTAAGGGAATATTTTAAAATAAGAAGCATCTTTGTTTTAAGAGAACATTTCTTTCTTTTTTTAAAATAATTACAGAAAACTATTTTAATACATCTTAATTCAAAAACATTCTTCACTCCTTAATTGTGGAACTATTAAAAATATTTATACAATATTACAAGTAATTATAAAATTTAAGTTTAATTGCATAGCTAAATAACTTCAAGATTTTTTAAGTATAACTACTTGAACTGTTTGTATGAATATAAAATGGGATAGTAAAAAAAAACTATAAAAATAAAAATAATAAAATATTTCTTGAAAAAATAATTACAATTTATTTTAATACAATTTGTTCAGTTATAACGAGATTTCTCCAAGTAAATAAGAAAAAAATCAGGATATTTGATTTTTTATTTGTACATCTGAACTAAAAAATACCCCAGTACCTCTATTAACTTTCCATGAAATCTCATCATCTGCAATATATTCTTCTTCCTCACCACCTAAATTACTTTCTGATGAATATTGGTCTTTAGAAGTTGACTGAATACTTAAACTGCTTTTATCTTCTGTTAATGTCTCTTGTAACTGATTAGTTTTTGTCTTTTTGACTACTTTACTCTTTGATGGATAATGTTTAATTGGCATTAAATAAGACTTATTAAGTGTATCTGTCAATAAAGGTTTACACTTGCAGTTTTCTTCATCACTGCTTCCTTCAGTACACAGCTCTTCTCCAGAAATCCATTGTTCTTCATCTTCCTAAAAATTTATTGAATAAAATCTTTTATATACTGTAAAATGTACATTTCCATACATTAATGAGTAAAATTCTAATTTAAAGTTATGAAATTTGCAAAGCTCATAAACAAGGGCTTAACCAGCATGAAAATATAAGAATTTTCAATGAATTAAGAAAAATTTTCCTCAAATTATTCAAAAGAATGAAAAAGAAACATTCCGAGGTAGGACAGCTCACCTCCTTCTTCAGTCTTGCAACTTGCGACGGCAGAAGCATTATCGAAGGAATGGTCTGATGAGCGCTCGTGACTCCCGTATCCTTCGACATGCTTTCGACGCGATACGATTTCGTGAAGATCTTCGCTATTTTCTAAATAAATAACAGACATGCGTGCCTCTCAAGAGTCGTGCTGACGCGTCGTCCGGCAGCGCATATTCCAAGGCGACTGAGCAAAAGAAACGTCGAATTCAAATGGGATTCCGATCTTGGCCGCGAGATAACCGGCGACGCCGTCGGCTCTGGAGAGTTCCTCCGCGAAGGTGAATCACGCTGTACCGGGAGACTGGCGGCGACTCCTTTTTCTGCACCGGACTCCGCGGGTCGAGCGATTTCAAGCGCCGAAAGCGCTTTGCAAACAATTGAAGCGTGACTGTTTGTAGCGATTCAAGCTTCGTTGCATCCGTTATTCTGGAATCATGTATTTATCTTTAATTTCAAATCGTAAATATAAATTCCATTTTTAAGGGATCAAAAATCTGCCATTTTCTGTATTTATTTTTGATATTTTCCAAAATCTAGACAGCTGAACAAATAAATACATTATTTTTAGCTGCACTAATGCAGTTCATAAAATCATTTTTAACGCACATTCTTTTAAGTTTATATGCAATACTTCTTTTTACTTAATTTTAAAATTTCATTATTTAATTAATACAGGCTGAAATAGATAATCGATATCTGCATCTTTTGTTACGTTTATCATTTAATAATTGTACCTTATAATACAAATAATATAATTTAAGTAAATAAAAAGTCAATTTTCCTGACGAAGAAAATCCATTGCTTGACCTAAACCATCGTATAAACTGCATAGTATCTTTCAATCAACTGTAATTTTGTCTTCTTTTATTATGTAACGCATCACGAATAATTAATGTACATGTAGATTAAGAAGAACTTTTTAATTAAGATGACTTGTCTATCTAACTTACAAATGGATGTCTTCAGTCCATTTGCAGTTTTAAAAATTAAAATTGTATCATAAACGTAATATCAGTGGTCAATACTAAATATTTTGGAAATAATAATAATAATAATAATGAAGCTGCTAAATGTGAGTTTTAACGATGAATTTTTTCGTTTAAATTTAATACGTGAATTTTTTTAATGCAGCGCAATGAAATGTATCTCAAAAGTAAACATTCTTTTTATAGAATTTCGCATTGTTGGTGCGTTTTCGCACGTATGCATTTTGTTATGTACGAACGCATTCTTATATAGATATGATTCAAAATGAGCTTACATTTTTATTACAAGGTTTAATATCGTCATCACTTTGATTTTCTTTCTTGCAATATGAAATTAATAACATTTTAGCGAAGACGATTTTTATGGTTTTTTAATATTATTTTCATGGCAAATAAATAATTAGTTTCTTGTTTACATTTAATATTTTAGCCCAGATAATTTGACATTATTATTTTGCGATATTTATACACGATGCCCATCTTTCTCCAAAATCCTGTCATCTTTATATCGACGCGTCACGCTGCTAGTCAGTAGAAAAGATATCGATTTAGCTGCAGGAAACTAATTACTCGCAACGAAATTTCCATCGCACGTGTATCCAAATTTTCCAAAAATAAATATTGGCTTGCGAATTTAAAACAAGCCACCACGTAAATAATAAATAATGCTTTAAGTATTTTTAAACGACAGAATTGAAAATTACGTATTTTTTTATTTATATAAAAAACATTTTATCGAATCTGACTAGAAAAATCGAATGTAATCGAATTATCCGGAAGCAAACACAAATTTAATTTGCTTGGCACTGTATATTTAGTAATTAATTTCAACGTGGGTTGCAAAATATAGGGCGCAGACTAATCGAATTGAAAATTAATTCTCCCATAGTAATTTATTTAGAAAAGGAGTTCCAAACTGCTCAAAGTTTCTGATAGCATTATGGTTCAATAGATTGGTATAAATACCTTTTCTATTAGAATTTCAAATGGTACAAAGCGCGAATAAAAAACTGCTCTACTTTAAACATATCTTAATTGAAAATTACAACATATCAATAAATCAGATTATTACAAACTTATTAAATTTCTAATGAAAAGCACTATAATATGTAATAAAAATTTTAATAATACTAGTATATTACAAAGAACAAGACTTTAAAGTATTAAACACACGATCAAAAATATAATACAGTTAAAAAAATTTTTTTTTCATAAAACGAAATATTTCCGTGCGCTCTATAAATAAAGGTCATTTAAAAAAGACCGATTAAAAAAGATTGATATAGCAACACTGATTTACTCTAGTGCTTTGCCGACAATATATTACTTCAAAAATGCCAACTAAAGCAAAGTTGAAAATAAAAAGATACCATTTTAGAGACCGATGATTAATCTTACTACCGCAACAACCATTGCTTCTCCCCGTCGGCAGAAAATCCAAATTCGAAAGCAAAGTACAGAAAAGACCGAAAAACCGCCAGCTGCATGCAATCGACGAACGAGGATGGTACCCTCAGTGTGCAGTCGCGGAAGAAACGGGCCGAAAAGTGCAGGCCAGTATGTGCGAAACGACGTAAAACCCGGCGACACTGTATTAAGCGGCACGTACAGCGACTTTCGGCGCTGATTCGCAGGACAGACTGCGCAGGCGCGCACCTTGCCGCCGCCGCTGCACTTTATAAATAAACAGAGAGGATCCGCGGGAGAAGCGACAAGGCCGATGATCGGTCCGGCCTATATGTGTATGTAATTATTATGTCTCTCTCGCGGGCCGCCTCGGAAACTAGGTAAACTCGTTTCTCGAGCCGGAAAACGCGCTCGGTGTTGACATTCAGATATGGATTCTCTCTCTTTCGCCGAAGATTTTTTGCGCGGCGCGGCGCGCCTCGTTTTTCTGTATTATAATGCGCGGTAAACGCGGACGTGGATATATTATGAAGGTGCGTGATTGAGTTTTTAAGAGATCTTTATTTCGACGGCACCAGGTTCCTAGCGCAGCGCGCGCAGCTATGTAGTTACTGCATGTTGAATTTAACAATTTCAATTTTTACATAAAGTTACGTGAGGTGCTTGTCGAGTGAGGCTTGCTGTAACGAAAGATGTCAAGAAATTACATTGCGATTGTTTTATCGCGCGAGCAAATATTGTTTTTGTAATTTAAGTGCTCGCAATTTTTCGAGAAAAATTAAAACGTCTTGATTATAAACTTTGTTCTGGAGCCGCTCGCGTTTAAAGTCACATAATAACTGATTTTTTTTTAATCACTAAAAGAGGGCATAACTTTAAATTTTTTTAAGCATCACAAAAATTTACAAAAGATATTCTATTCTACTGTCACTGCGCTTTCGGCACAGTTTCAAAATAAGCAGCATAGCATTAACTTTATGACTTTCAGTAATGCGCACTGAAAAAGTTCAGATGCTTTTGCTTTGTCAAATCCTAACTTATCGTGATTTGATTATTCGTTTTATCAATAAGATCACTACAGTTTTTGGCGAAGTAATAATAATTTTATTGGATATATATACTTAATAAAAACTAAAATGCAAATTAAATAACTTATACAAATATTGCGAGTAATCTAGGTGAACGGAAATTTTAGCGGGGCTTTGCAAGCTATAAATAACGTCACTGGATACAATGTTGCAATTTCAAAAACTTAAGTGCAAAAAATGACACTTCCCTTGACCAGTTCCCTTATTCTTAAAAGACAAATTTTGATTGACTGCGATAATATAGTCCAGTCGCTGCGACACTAATAATAATATTCCGTTTTTTTCGTCGATCGAGAATTTTACCAAATCAGTGGAGATTAATATTTCAAACTTTTTACCATATTTTGAATAACTGAATAGTTGGACCATCATTCAGCGAAGTTCCCTCAGTCTTCTGAGGGCAGGTTTACTAATTAATGCTTATAATATAAAAAAATTATATTAATCGATAGAATTGTAATTTTACAGTTAGTCAATCAGTTATATTTTATACAATTAGTGATTCAAGGGATTTTAAATGCTGGGTCAATTAGTTTTCAAGGGTATGATCGAGCTCCTCAAAAAGGGCTTTGTTGCAACTTTGGCGGCTTACTATGCATTAATTTTGGAGACTTCTAATTGACCTGGCATTGTAAATAATTTATTCGTTTACAACTTTGTTGCTGTCGACTCTTCTCTATTTCGCTGTACAGAGATAGTAGAGACTCCACAAAAAAAACTGTGTTCTTTTTTCTTTGTATTTAGTAAGTCATTAAAACTTGATACTAGAGTTCAGTCTGGTAAGTTGTTGGTCATAAATCTCTTAAAATGGGTTGAACGTGATTTTTATCATAAGACATTTTTCGAGACGGTATACATATTCAACATTTGTAGTTTTCAGTTTTGTAAATTGTGATAAATAATGTCAGATTATTTTACTTTTTTTAATCTCGTAATTTTCAATCTATTTTATTACTCCAAATTGTTACTGAATTTATAGGATTTTTTAATAATGCTACAAACTTTGCGGGAATGTTAGTTAATAATTAACTGAATAACGGCGACGCCTGAGTTGGTAAGACACGAAAAGACGACTTGAGTAAGCTGTAAAAATCAAAAAAACTTAACTAAACACGTTTATCTACACGTGCTACTATTATAATATTTGTACCATTTGTGTTTGTAGCTGGAAAAATTCTAGCTCCTCGAGAAGATTTAATTAAGTCGTTTCTTATTAATCGTTTATTATTAAGTCAATTATTTCTTATTATTAAGTCAATTTTTTCTAAGTTCCAAAAAGCAATAATAAATTGTCGTTATTTACTCAAATTTTTTATTGTATTTAATTTTTGACTGAATTAAGTTGTTTTTATTTTATGGGAAATCGGATTTAACAAGAATAATCTAATAGAACCTAAAATTTTTTATTTATTTCTCCCCTTTCCTGTAATATAAATAAAAGATTTAACTAAATAAGTTGATTTGACTTAACTGTTGCAAATATATAAATATATATGCAAATAAAAGTATATAGATTCATTCTTCTTTTATTCTTAATGAAAAATAAATAAAGTTCTAATAGTTATGTAAAAATTATCTGTTTAATAAAAATATGATTTTTTTATTATCTAAATGTACAAGAATTTCAGATGTATATTTACAAATTTTCATGAATATGAATTCATTTTTATTAATTAATTAATTAATTCATAAAACTTAATTGCTATAAATTAATGAATGTATCTTTTTCTAGATATACGTATATATAAATAAATATACAGATAAATATACAAATTCAGCTAGTATAACGAGACACAAATTAATAAAATTACTAAAAATGTGTAAGTTAGTTAGCGATAAGAGTAGTTATATCAGATCAATTAAAGTATTTAATCAACTACTAAATGATCTCAAAAACTTAGACATGAATAAGGTATTGTCTTTGACTAAAATAAAAACGGGTAAAAGAAAATATTTTATAAATTCATGCAATATTGTTGTATTTCTTTAATTTTGACTTGGTCTTATTATTTCTGTATATGAAATTGGAAATATATAAACAATTTCTTTACTTAGTTCTTAAGTTAGTTTTTAAGTTATTTTTTAAGTATATTATGTATTCCGGACCAGCGAACAGGAAAGTTATTTTCCTCTGCTGGATTACTGCATAAGTGCATAAGCAATGTACGTAATGTAATATATTCTCTTACTCTGGATTAATAAATAAATAAAATATTTGGTAAGTGTTCTAAAATACGATTTGTCGAGATTTATATGAATTATTAAAATTAAAATTCATACAAAAATAGATAAACATATCTAAAATTAATATAATCTTTACAAAATTTTAAGAACTAATTATTGACTTAATAATATTATTTATTTCTTAATCAATTGATAAATGCATCAGTTTACTTTGAGGGACCTACATTCATCGATTTATTATATTGCTTTGAGAGACTTGGACTGATTGTTGTATCACATTGCTCTGAAGGATCTGTATCCACTGGCGGACTAGATAGCTTCGAGGAAGTTGTTTCTGTTACATTACTTTGTGTCGAGGGATTTGCATCAATTGACATATTAATTTGCAATAAAGAATCTGGATCCATATATGTTATATTCTCTGGAAAATGATCCATAACAATAAATTTAGTTTCACTTGGTTGTGCAATACAATCAAGAAACCCAAACCAATAAATAACTAATCCTGGACCAAAGCGATTCCAATAACTAAGAAACTGATTCTTAATATGAGTTTTATGGATGTCTGGACTACCAAATCGAGCTTTTGATTCAATCCAATTAATAACAAAACCATTTACAGCTATAGGAACTTCTAATTTACAATCAGGTGTCTTATCGTAGCCTTTCTGTTTGAGATGATCTTCATTATAGAATTGAATACCCCTTTCAGCTAACAAATTTTCTAGTTTTACTTCATATTCCACACCTGTACAGCTTTAAAATTTAATAATTAATAATTTATGAGAAAAATCTTCATTCTAAGTTAATTTTTAAACTATTATCTAGTATACTTACTCACTAATTGTAGTTGATATGGGACCATATTGATCATCATATATTATACACTAAAAGCAACACATGATTCATAAAAAATTATAAAAATTTAAATATTAAAAAAATTATTAATTAATTTGATATTTTTGAAAAAAGCGAATATTAAAAAATATTTGTACCATATAAATTTCATATGCCAATAAACCATCTGGAATTAATGCAGTATTCTTCATCATTTTATTAATATTTTTGTTGTCTATAAAGAAAATAAATTTTAGTTTAGTTAACATTTTTGTTACTACACTATTATCAATAAAAATATGTACCATTTTTCTCATCTGCTTCGCAATAAGCCTCTAACACTTTTCGGGCTAATAATGCAGGACAAGTATCAAGTTGAACAGCCAGTCTTATAAGAATACCAATAGGTTCTCTATTTTTAAGAGCTTGTAAGTAGCTAAAAATTATAAGTCCCAATTCATTAATTTATGTGACATATGATTTTAGTGCTTACTTGAATATAAATATTTACATATCATAATAATTAGTATCCGTTCCAAATACCCTGTTGTGCGTAATTTTCATTTTTTGTGCTATTTCTTGTGATAAAATACTGTACAATGTAAATGGATGGTAACTGAAAGTAAAATAAAATAAATTTCAAAAGTCTAAAATATCCACTCAAAGAAAAGGGTGTTTCATTTTTTGTATGTATTTTATAAAATAACTTATAGTTACCGAGTACTATATTTTGCCACCAACATTCTTGCACAATCTCTAGTTAATCCTTTGAATTTCTTTATTTTACTAACAATTTGATAATATTCTTCAATCTTCATGATTAATATCGACTATTTTTACAATTATGTAAACAATTTCAAGAAAAAATTAAATATAAACAACTAGAAGGCTTCTAACCTAAAATCGCATCACTCTCATAATCATATTTTAAATTAAATACCAATCAATTTATTTACTTATTTAAAACAATCATAATTTTTAAAATAGTGGTTTGACGCTCTGCGTTTTTTAAATATTTATAATGAATTGTACAGTACTAAAAATTATTCGATAAAGTTTTAGTGTAAACGTTTGGATGGACAAGATGCGACTGATCTTGCCAGAGATGCACGGTCGTACATACAGGTCCGGAAACTCCGGTGGTGGGGGTAGGCCCAGGGTTGTTGGACAAAATGCTCGATGACACCGTGTAGCCAATTTCAGGGCGTAAATAAACACAAAGTATATCTATGTACATAATTCAATATATAGATATACTTCCTACGTTAGCTTTCAAAATTCTTCGTGTAATTATTTTGTAACAGTTTCAAATGTCGTTGAAACGTGGTGTGCCATGTACAAAAAAAAAACTTGTTTTCAAGTACCGAAGGACAAACGTATACGTGAAAAGTGGGCAGCTTCTATACCTGGAGTAAATTTTCTAAAGTCTCGCCAATGAAACTTAAGTAACTATTCCAAATGAACTCTTTTTTAGCCTCCCATTAGCCCGGGTTATGTGGTTGTCGGACGTATTTATTTATTGCTTAATTAATTATTTATAATTATCAAATACTCCCCCATGGCTACATGGTTGTCGGGCTTACTTATTTATTGTTTAAATAATTAATTATAGTTATTAAATACTTCCCCGGGCTATGTGGTTGTTAGGTGTAGCTATTTATTGTGTAAAGAATTATTTATAATGTTTAAATACTAACTTAGATATTTATTGTTTAAAGTTTGTAAAACTTGATTTATAAAATCGTTAAAATCGTTAAAATAATTGAATTTATATTCAAATGTTCATTTTTTATTTTAAATATGTTTGAATCTTAGCGCTTCCTTCGTACACCACGTGGCATACGTCACACTAATTTTACACACACCCAAATAATATATGTACATAGATATTTTGTGATCTACCAAAAGAGTACTACCGCATCAAGAGCGTAAAATTTCTTAAAAAATTTTAATTTGGAAGATGAACAAATTAGTTACACTTTATATATTTTTTAAAATGTCACTTTATCTATTTATTTATTGTAGGCAGTACTTACAGAGAATATTGTTTTTTAAAGAAACATCTTTTTAAAGATTTATTTATACATTAATAGAAAATTTATAGTATATTTTAAATTTAAAAAAATAAATGTTTATTTTTAATTACATAATTATAAAATGAATAACTTTAACAAGGAAACTTCCTGCATATTTCGTAAAAGTGAAATTACTGTTATTTACTACTTTTTAAAAAAGCAATAATATAAATTTTATTCGCAATTTACAAGCAATAAATTGAGAACTATAAAAATCTAACCAAAGTTTGTGCGTTTCTTTTTTCGATAATATCGCGTATATAACAGAATAAGAGAAGAGAAAAATTAAATCAAGAATAAATAAAGTAGGATTGGTGAAAAATAAATTAAAAATATTAAAGTATAAAGTTTTCTATTTATTCCGGATAAAATAAAAAAATATGAAGTAGAAAAGAGATCTAATGTTAAAAAAAATATAGTTTACTATCATTCAAACAATTTTTCACATATCATTATCTTTAATTCCCACAATCAATTCTCATTACGTCGGTATAATTAAAACAATTAAATATATTGTTGGAAACAAAATTGTTGATCGAGTATTCGACTGAATATGCTTATATGTATATATAATATAAAATTCAATGCGATGTTTAAAAATTGTACACGTGTTTAATTTTACGAGATTACTCAAATCGCTGTAACATCTTTATCGTTACATTAAATTACATATAGTCTTTTATTAAAACGCAAAATCGTTTGTACACGGTTCATAGGAACATCATTAAATATATAAGTTTCTTTTTCTATATTGACATTTGATTCACACACATTGTCAAAAAACGGTTAAAACATAAGTAGAAGTTGAATAATAAACAATTACATAGTAATCGACTTCTTGAAAGTCAACGTTTCCTTAATTTTTAACCGATTTCAACAATTTTTCTTTGAACTAACTATATATAAAGTTTACAAATATACTAGTGATGTTAAAGACACACAGTACATTCAATTTTCATTGAAAAAATATTAATAACTTTTCAATTTTCTCTGTGTCATTCTCATATACATAACAGCTTACGTAAAAAATAAAAAATACATTTTTACTAGGTTAAAACAAAAATTGAACTTAATCTAAATTTAAATTACTTATGAGTGAAATATTATAAATAAATCACAGTTTATACTAAGCAGGGTAAGTTTATTCATAAATGATCTAATGATTTTCAATTGTATTTAAAAATCTATGCTGATAGCCTAGTTTTTAAATTGCAGTTGCTTTTAATTCTTTTTACAATTTATTTTTATACAAAACGCAATATCTAAATGAACACAGTTGCAACTGCTATTTTTTAGGGAGTAAAGAAATTTTCCAAAATCAGTTAAAAATCAAGATTTTCTTACCACTGAGTGGTAAAGGCGATAAAGAATGAAAAGTTATTAGTTTGAAATTCTAGGCGCGTAAATAGAATTCGGATTTAATTAATCTCCCTGCGATACAGGTGAGCTTCGCTCGCGCTTTCCACCCTTGCCCTTGCCCTTGGACTTGCCCTCGCGTTTCCGACTGATGGAAGAAGTGGAAGTCGTAGAGGCTGAGTCTGCGGGACTGGAGTGGCTGGAGCCCTCCCTATCCCACCTAGCAAGAGTCTCCCTTAAATTCTGGTTATCTGCTTCCTCGTAAGTGTCGATATCGATGTGCATATTGGTGCCGTCCTGCCCATTGTTTCCAACGCTGGCTTCCAGATTAGCTCGCATCTCCTTACGTTGTTCGTCGGTGTGCTGGGGACAGCGCATCGACCTGGTGCAGAGTTTCTTCGTGTGCTCGGAGATGACACCGCAAATCTGCTGGAGCAGCGCCCTCTTGTCCTCGACAGACATGTTCTCATAATTGGACGGAGAGTTTTCATTGCTCGTGAAGACCAACTCACTCAGGCTATCAGAGCCATTCTTTTGCGAAGACGAGCTACTACCGCTGCTTCTTGGCTGCTTGAGCTTTTTCAGGCCGTTACGGTCCTTGCGTCGTTTACGCTTGTCCGTGTTGATGTTCCAGTCGACGTCGTCGTCGTCGTCGCTGACCACTCCGCTGTACGTAGTCAAGTCCTTGGAGTTGTTGGCAATGCGACGAGAGGCTATCCTTGAACTATTGCGACCCATTCCCATGCATTTCTCGAGGTGGGTGGCGAAGCGACTCGCTGCCACACCCCGGTCGCAATTGGGGCAGTTGCACTCTTGCGACTTTTTTATCGGATGTTGACCGAATACGTCAAGACCAGGAGAATCTATGAATAAATTACATTAGTTTAAGTGCTCAACATTTTTTAACAATTTGATATTTTTGTTTTAAATATTCTTTGCTTAAATCAAGTAAATGCAAACAAGTGGTTAGTCAAACATAGGCAGAGAAGGGGTGACAAAACCAATGTAATGAAAAATAAAAAAAACATTTTGACGTAATACATTTATGGAATTCAAATTTAATTAAGAAATTTTTTAATTCAATTGAAAACCTACTGCTTTAAAAAAATTTAATTTAAAGTTTCAATGATTCTAAAGTAAGAAATAAATAATGCATATTTAAGTGATTCCAAGTTTTATAAAGATATATATTATTTTGATTTATGCACAGATATTAAGGCAAGATATTGTTTGTACATCGTATAAAAATCATGCACATGTTAATTGTGCACAATGCTAAAGTGTGTACAATTAATACCTGCAGGATTCTTATGTATACAAACCACACCTTGCCGAAATGAAAAGTTATCATAAAATTAAGTACTTTAATAAATATGACAAAAAGATTTAAAACTTTTATGTGTATCGTTATGTATTAAACAATAACTTCACAGTGAATGAAGAAAAGTAAATGTAATCTTACAAAAATATAAATTTGATTTAACGCTTGTGTCATGTACAAAATAAAAAAATTATTGCAGAGAATCTAAATGCATAAATAGTTCTCGTATCACTTTAACACAAATAACAGTAGTAAGTAAAAGTTAAAGATAAAAATTTTAATCTTCAATGAGTATTTCAAATTCACAAGTAGAAATAAAGCAAAAATCTGATCCCAATTGATGCTTACCTACTATAGCATAAGACTCATCATCCGGTATTCCTTCTTCCACATCAGAGCTACCAGTCTTGGTCATACGATGCACATCAAAGACAAAGCCCATTAGGACTTCGTCCACTAAGTCATCATATATCTCCTTGGTGGCGGTCTCGACGTTCTCGGGCTTGCCCATGAAGTCGAGGAAGCGTTGGTTAAGCTCCTCTATCCTCTCGTCGGTCACTGACATCCTGCCCAGGTGAGCGAGAGCTGATAGGCTGTGGCAACTCGGTGCGGTCTCACTTTAGTCCTTGGCTCTTTAAACGACGGCGACGACACCTAGATGCTGCTGCCGCTGCTGATTCTGCAATTTGAGATTAGCAGATTTGACAGCAGCCTGGCGGCGACTAGCTGCTTTTGCTCTATCGTTGGTCCGTTGCTGTTGGTCGAACATTCGCAAACCTTTGACTCGTCAATCGGGTCAGTTCTTTTGTTTTTGTACGGAGAGAGCGACGCCGGGGTTGAACTAAGCTGCTACTCTAACCAAAAAACTTACTTGTCCTTAGCTCTTCTCTCTCTGCTCCAAGCACATGAGCACTGTCGACATTCTCACAAGACTACTGCTATATATATATGCTTCATGTCTTGGACCGTTGGACCCCTTCTTTCGGTTCCAGACAAGCTACGTACTTTTTCGAGTAGTGGGAGTGCGCAGATTTCAGTGCGCTTTCGTGCATCGGGTTGCACTAATTGCAATGCCGCGTCCGCACGCTTTATAACAAATACGCACAAAGCTGTAGCTATAGCTAAGGGCTCCAGTGGCTCGCTCCAAAATGGGGAAAACCCATTCATGCAGGTATAATTTTAATTTTAAGTAATGCAGGGCAAATCTGTACCTGAAGAAAATAACTCATTAAAATCAAATTAAAATGAAAAATTTCTACCACCCATTTGCCGAAAAGATTTCACAATTTCTTTAAACCATTACTAAATAAGTCTAATGAAAGATTTCCAAAGCAAATAACAATTTTAGTTTCAAGACTAACACTTTTTTACAAAGTTTATAAAAATGCAGTAATAAAATTTCTTTCTAAAATAGTGTTCAAAACAATTTGTGCATCATTTTATAAACTCCATAAAAAACGTATTAATCCTCAAAATGAAACTGTAATTTGCTTTGTAAATCATTCATTTGATTTATTTAGCAATG
>JAWWEM010000200.1:0-27992 GCA_035582935.1 Ormyrus thymus | reverse complement strand
TAAGTAAATTTTTTATTATAATATAATACAATCATGATATAAAAATATATACTTTCGGTGAAAAATTCTCCAAAATTTTTAGAAGTAACGGTATTTTTTTAAGATCATTAATTCCGCTTAGATGATTCCATCAGGACAGACGCAGCGACCACCCATACATGTACATCTACCACAGTCACGGTTGGTGGAGCATCCGGCCTCTAAAAATAATTTAAAATAGTAATTATTATATGAAAGCACTATCAAAGTAGATATTAAACTTATTTTAAAAAATTAACGTTCGTGAAGGCCAACATAGTATTACATTCTACTGTTGATAATTAATTTAATAATTTGTTGTTAATAATAAGTACTTTTATCTTTTGAATACACTGAGAAAAAATTTTCAGTAAAAATCACTATACCTTTTTGTAATGCTGGGACAAACTTGCATTATCCTAAAAAAATTTCTATATTATATAGTAAAATTTAATAGAACTTTATCAATTTACTACAATTCTTCAATTTTTTAGGATACTGCAAGTTTGTCCCAGCATTGCAAAAACGTATTGTAATTTTAACTAAAAATTTTTCCTCAGTGTATATAAAAAAGTTTGTTATCCAAGTAGCAATAAATATGTTTCAAATGCAGTATATTTTTTCAATCAGTAAATAAAATCTTTGACTTACCGACTGCAGCGTTTCCAAGCAGGCAGACGATGAGGGCAACAACGAGCAAAAGGTAAGAGAGGAGTTGGCTCATTTTGGCGGTTTGCTGTACTGAAAGCACGAAGTGATAGATTCTGATCATCTGCCAAAGAAGCCATCGCTTTTATACAACCGTCCACCTGATCTGTCGTTTGAAAACGTAAACACAACAAGGAAAAACTTGAAGATGATGCGGGCGAACGGAATGAGCAATGAAGATAAGAGAGATCGGGGTTCCCCTAGTTTTCCTACGCGATAAAGCTATGCATTAGATATCAACCTGTCATCGATATATATGATAATTTTTTAACTTTAGAAATTTCCGCGTTTGGCATGAAGATAAAGTGATCTTTTTAATTTGCGAAAGTATAAACTGAACTTACTGGAAATTAGTTATTTACTTGCTTTGTATCGATAAGATAATTGTCGCAGCTTTGCAGAGTCTTAATTTATTTTATATTAATTTAGGTTGCTCATTAATCTTGAAAGCAACCCCAATTAATTTACGCATAAAGCATTAATAATGTCGTTTTAAAGGTCAACCGGACCGCCATTCTCCTACAAGCCCAACTACGTCTCCAATTAATCCCCGTCCGAAACAAAAAAGGCCACTTTACAAGACGATCAATCGGGAAAGAAAAAGCTAATTTTCGCCTGCTTTATTAATCACCTATATATCGAGCGCATTCGGAGCGCGATTTACGGCGCGGCGGCAGCGGCGGCGGCAGTTGCAGCTCTCGATTTCAATTACCTTATATGAGGGGACGATAAAAGCGGCGCTTTTGCCGTTAAAAAATACGGGTCAACGGCGGATTATTAACTTTTCGCGGCGGCAAGGACGCGCGACCTGTGCGCCTCTCCGCGAAGAAGATCGCGCTCTGACTTCGCATTCGAATGCGACCGGAGCGCCGATAAATCTCCGGCCGATAATTGATGTTTTTCATTTGAGACGGATTTACTCTGGCTGTTGTGGGGCCATAGTTCATGCGGGAAGGTTATTTATTGATTCCGTTTAGAGTCTTAATTACGGTGTCGATATAATATGCAGGTTATATATATAACTATAAGTTTTTTATGGTAAGTATTATTAGTATTAAATAACTGGTTTTGCATGAAAGGTCCAAGTATAAAGACATAAAGCATACATTGCATGCCAAGGATCCCCTCGAGTACATTATTTATCCACCTGTTGGTGAGCTGCTGCGATTCATTTACATTTTGACATTTGGTTATTTATTTAATTGTTTATTTACTTACGTACACGTTTCAATATTTGATGTTGCGCATGACTTCTTTATATATTTGTCTCTGCTAATTAATAATTAGCTAAAAACAATGTTTTAGCTTAAAAAAAAATGATTTATTAAATCCTAAAATTCTTTCACTTTAACATAAAAGTACCTCTAACGAACGAATGGAACTCTAAGCGTCAAGTCCATTAACAGACGTTCAAGTGACCAAAGTACCCCTCCCGAAATTCCCAGCAGCCGTAAACAAACAAAACAATAAACAACCGCATCCCGAGGAACAAAATGCAGCCTCTCCCCCGAGAAAAGTTTCGATAGCGAGCTGCAGCGGAGCAGCAGCAGCCTCCGCTTTTTCCCGAGGAATTAGAAAGGGCCGCGGAGGAGGCGGAGGGCCGTTCCAACGAGGCGTGAAGCGCGCGACACGTCTGCATGGACGCCAGCCAAAATCGGGCGCTTCCGGCCGCCCCGGCGGAGAATCAGAGCGGAAAGCGACCAGAATATATCCCTCCCGCGCGCGATCGCTCGGGAGGGTGGACAGTTTTCCACGAGCAGCGCCGATCGAGTGGCCCTCTTCCTCCCCGGCGCGGCTGTCGGGTGCTTTTTTTCGCGCCGAGTGTTTGCGCACTCGTTCGCTGTCGAAAATGGCTCCCGAGCCTCTGAAACGGACTGCACGGGTGCATTTGCTTCTTGGACGATTGGTTGAGGGCGCGGGGCTTTTTTTGGGCTCGAAGGAGAGTCGTTCCTGTTGATAATCTTGTAATTACGCTTTGAGAATCGACTGTCCGATTTGTTGAGTGAAACTTTAAAGATAAGATTGCGTTTTTAAGTGTACCCACTTAAAATAAATTAGTAAGTTTACCGAATGACAGTGCAGTATCGTTTACCAACGACCATAAATTTTATTTACTTTGTTATGAAAAAAACACAATTGGGTTTATTATCTTTAAAATGATATGTGTAATAAAGATTCAAAAGTCATATTCAGAGCCCTACATAGGTTCCACTGTATATATTAGGGGAAAAGGAGGAGTAACCCAACTATTTTATAGGTTATTTTTTAATTAATAACGAACAGATAGAAGTTTCCCAGAAATAGATGCTATACTTGATTTTGCACAAAAAATTTTTGTTTTGTAATGATACGATATGAATCAATTTCCTCCTAATGACAAACACGAGAATCGCAACAATGTTGTCGCATTAATTGAAAAATTTATAATCAGTATCGACGCAGTAATACTAACTTTTAAAGAGACCGGGGGTTTTCGATTATCTTTTGTATCTCAATTAAGACACAAGTAAAGATTACCTTCTCGTTTTCTATAAAAGCGGAAAGTAATCCGATTTAGGGCAGATTCGTGAGACAGTTCGAAGATTCAACAGTTCTTCAGGAAGAACCTCGCAACCAAACTTCAAAATGAGCCAACTTCTCTCCTACCTCTTGCTCGTAGTAGCTCTGATCGTCTGCCTGTTGGGCAACGCTGCTGTCGGTAATAAGTGACTTGAGATTTTCAAATTTAAATCAAGTTCTTTTGAACAGCAATTTTTACTCTTGTTTTTCATTTGTTTAATTTTTAAACAGTCGTAAAAAGCCCCTTGGCAATTTTATGTAAATTACAGTTATACTATTCGAAATTCATATTTTCTTGTTGTTGTCGTTATTTTATAAATTTTAATAAATGTACCGATTGTTTCAGAGGCTAGATGCTCTAGCAACAGTGACTGCGGTAAATGTACATGCATGGCTGGCAGTTGCGTCTGTCCTGATGGAATCATTTAAACATCCACACCGAAGAAATGCAATAAACTGTAACTATTGTTACACAAACTTATTAATGATTGAATAAAAGCTTTTTCCTTGACTAATTCAATGTGTTAAATGTTACTTATTATTCCTTGACATATCAATAATTTATAAATTATGAAGGGGTGCTTAAATTTTTCTTTCTTCTTTTAATAGGAACAATTGGTTTGCTCTCCTGGGAAATGATGATTAAAAGTAAAACAAAAAACTATTTATTTATTACAAAGGTACATAATTAAACATAACTTTGGAACAAACAAATACTTTTCTATTAAACTATAGTCTCACATTACAAATTTCTTGCTCTCACATTTATTTTTTGTCCAATTTCCTAAAACCTTCCCTAAAATGTTTCGAGAAAAGCTCATAACTCTGGTCCTGGGTCCCAATGGACAAAAACGCTTAAACATGTGTCTTCTTTTTTTGGCTAAGGGATGACCTGCAATTTTACCGAGACCCGTGACTTTGTGGGTGGACACAGTCCTTGCAAGCATTTTTGTCTGCATTCTGAGGAATATTTTATTTACTGGTTTCCTGGCAACAAAATTAAACTACTACACTGCCGTATGTTATTCAGTAAACTCTTAACCTCGGTAGAAACAAGGCCAAGATACCAAAAAATCTAAATTAACTAAAAAAAGAGTAAAATGACAGTAGAAAAGTAAGAGTAAGAATTTAAAAATGTCTTAAATCCGAACTTACTCTTATATTTTGAGATTGTAAATTTTCCCAATAACTGTATACATTTGAAAAGGTGAGTTAGTAAAAAAGTAGTCAATTTTATCTTAAAAGTTTCGTAAATCTGAATTTAAATTAGTGAAAAACCGTAATTTAAGTTTCTTTAAGTATCAAAAAATGATAAAAGAATAATTTTATTTTCATGAACGCAAAATCAAATGTCTACTTTGTAATAAATGTTATATTTACGTACGACATGTTTTGTAGCTTATCAAATAAATAACCATAATGATTTCGAGCACAATCGTAATTCTGATACTCCTTCTTGGATTTGTCGTTTGCATGATAGGAAATGCTGTTGTTGGTAAGTAACCATTTTTCCAGCACTTGCCCCGATATTCAAATAATAATTTATTTTTTACTATACATTTTTAAATTATATTCTACTAAATTAAGAGTGGCTACACTCATGATTGAATGTATTATAATTTTACTTTAAATTGTCATCTATTTGTAATTTCTCTTTTAGGTTCAAAGTTTAAAGACAAAAGTTACAGTGACGAGACATGTACAACTCGTCGTTGTGTCTGTCCGAGCCAAAAACAGTGAATCGTCTTTCTTACTAAAGAATTCAAAATTCAAAATTAAATAATGTGATTACGGTTCTAATAAACATTTTCCCAACGAGAACTTTTTCGTTCATCTTTTTAATTCTTCGAAATTAATTTTTCAGTCACCTTTACGTTTGCTTTCCCAGCCTGACTGCGTCTTTCTAAACCGTTTATCAGCTTGCCGTCCCGCGGCATTAAACAAAAAATTGACCCTCGAGCAAAGCCGAGAAGCAGCAATCGATCCCCACCTAATTAAATCAAGAATCACGCCTCCTTCGAAAAAGCCACTTAGTTGATTCCCGGCCGGGCGCGGCGGTCGAAGGGCGTCGAGGAGGAGGGGGAGGGGGGGCCTTAGGAATAAAATAGCACGAAAAATAGGAAGATTTACGAGCACTTTATAGGCGAGCTTGCTTGCTCGCGCCTTATTTAAGGGCTCGCGCCCGTACACACCAGGCGGCCCGACTCGCTGTAAATAATTCGCGCGAGTGGCGGCTGCAGCCGCGCCGTAAAAGTCGCCGAGTTTTTTTCTCCTCCCGCGCGCGCCGGTAAATCACTCGGCAAGCGGCTCGTTGTAAAATCCTCCTTGTCTTCGACTTCGGCCGCTTAAAGGCTTCATTTGGACGATGTGTACGTTCTATTTTCGCGATTTCGCAGCCGCGCGCTCGTGATGCGGGATCCGATCCTATCGGCAAGCGATTTTTTTTTTTTCAGCGGGGCTTTCCTTTTTTTTCTTTTTCTTTTTCTTTTTTTTTTTTTTTATTTTCCAAGCCTACGCTGCGTGGGAATATGCGCGATGAATCGAGGTGTCACAATGAATTTGACGCCAAAGGAGGTGTCAATTGTTGCTGGAGGATATTATTGCTGGGTTCTTTTGCAACGTTGCAAAGGGAAACTGGGTCGGTGATCGAGTGTTGCGGGGGAGAGGATTTGTTGAAAAAGCGTGAAAATATTGTAAGTGCTCTTAGTCAAACTGAGTTTAAAGGATATTTTTTTCGTGCGTTTCGTAAAATTGACAGAAGCTGAAGAAATTTTTTTTTTACTCTTATATGCCAGAAATCATTTTCAATTTTTACCTATATCGAAATTAATAAGAATTTGACTAACGAAAAAACTCATACTCAGGGTAAATTTATGATATCCTGAAAATTTCTACTTCAATTACTTACATTTTATCTTTCGCAGAATCAAAATAAAATTACGAGCCAGCCCGGATGAGCCGGTAAATGAAATAAGTAAATGAGCTTTATCGAAAATGTTAATTAATTTGAATTCTTTAATATTAAATAAATTAGATATATCGGCTTTCCGCTCTCTCGTGACTAGCTATTTTATACAGTCACGATTGCGAACAGTTTCTCCAATTAATGGCCCCCATTTTATTATTGCATGACTTACGATCGAAGGTTCCGTGTCATATATAAGGTCGACTGTTTATGACCACTGCACTTTCTTTGGAAAACCTCTGACGACTCTTCTTCATCATGTGCTGAGAGTAATTTTAATTTTTCCGGCTGCGTGAAAATGAAATAATGAGATGTCGAGGGCCGGCAGCGCTGAAGCACAGCAGGAGAAAGTGATTTTTCTATATATAATCCTTTTTCGTAATTCTAAAATAAAAAAGCGACGATTTCGCAACGTGCACTTAATTCTCTTCGCCGCGACAGAGTGTACACGCGCATATTTGGAAGCCCAAACATTTACAAAAGATTAGAGAGAAAAGCCGTGCTGCCGGCTAGAGAAAAAGCGAACTTTCCCCACGGCGTGGGCGGTAAATCATCGCTGAAAATTTAGCGCCGAGACTTTACGACGATCCGAAGAGCTGCAGCCGCACGCGAAATGCAAAGCAGCGGCAAGTCTCCCGCCGTAAGATATCGCGGACACTTACGCCGTCGGCTGCAATTAATTAGCGATTCGGTGATACGATCCTAAAGGCCGCGGTTCTTTCTTTGCTGGAGCTTGAGAGGATATTCTTAAGCATTTTTAGAAAGTGAGGAAATGGTAGTAATGTCGTTGTAAGATAAGTAAGGTGTGTTTACAGTTTTTAAAAATATTTTATACGCTACTTTTGAAAAATAAACTTCATTTTTTGGTTTTACAAATAAACTTGAAAAAATTAACTTAGAATCTGATTAAATTTGAATTTCAAACTATTTTATAGCTACTCTAACATTTTACTCTGTTGTAATATTATTCTAACTGTAAAGATTGCATTTATTTTATTTACAAATAAAAAATTAAAAGTTAACAATGCAATTTATTAATTATAAATAAAAAAACAATATTTCGAAGTCTTCGTTGCCTTCATTGAAGTAAGGGTACAGGTGTAGATAAAAATTTAGAAATTTACAAGAATATGTTATTTTATTAAAATGTCATTCATTCGTCGTAGGCTAGACATTGAGTTCCCGATCGCATTTGACAATTTGTTAAAATAGATTTATGATCGATCAGTTATCTCGCAGTCTTATTTGCAAATAATTTTATAATCATCTCTTTCATTCTTCGTCCACAGTATTCACGCGCACAAATTCCTATAATTTTTTCTTCATTTCAAATAATTGCATTGCTCTAAATATTTATCAAGTCAATATAATATAAGTAGTAGTACTTCTGCACTTTAACAAAATTAGTATATTCATTTACAAAATTATCAATATTTAATTATTATCTTACTTAATCTTCAAAGACTACAAGAAATTGATGTAAAGTGTTAAATTTCTTAATTGCCACGTTTTTTAACAACACTATTTACGACGCCTGCATCGATGTTATTTCAATGAACATTCTAATTTGGATCTCTAGAATTAGAAATTCATTGAAATCGATTTCACCAAATTTTCTTTAAAATTAATACCTATATAAAAAAAATTTGCAAATTTAGTTCCAGAGCACTTGGAACTTTCATTTTTCTTGACAAGAATTTTAAACAAACGTAGGCTATTTTGTTCTTAAAAATTCACACTCTAATTACTTGCAGATAATTAAAACAATATTACTTGAAAAATAAATTGACATTTATATGAGCACTTGGTTTTAAAGTTTTTATTAAAAGCTAACTTTGTGTAAAATTTCTTAGTTAACGCAGCAGACTTTTTATACTCGGATAACTACAGTCATATCGTGTGTAACAAGATTCTAACTGTATTCACATTACTAAAAATGTTCTTTGTGAATATAACAACTATAAAATTAAAATATAGATTTGTATAAAACAGTATGAAGAGCATGATCTTCAGAATAAATATGCATTTTTTAATATAGACATATTTTGCATACAAATAGTTAATTACAGATATCCGAAGAGAAAAGTGTATACGATTTCATATTAAAACAACAAATAACTTGTGTATTTTATTTGTCTTATTTTTGAAATCAGCTCTTTTTTTCATGACTAGTAATCACATAGCTACATTGTTAAATAATTAATATTCAGTAAAATAGAAAACAAATTAAACAAATAACAAACACTCACTATTATAGAAAATGATTTGAACTAATTGATTTGTAGATAGATATTTACAAATAAATTTAAATTAAATAGCTTGCTGAATAAAAATGTTGATCATGCTCATCTGGGTATTAACTTTAAAGAAAACCCAATAATTCTTAATATATTCAATTTTTATATTACTATTTTCGTTGCTCTGTTAAGCCCCTGGCAACGAAGGATAGTTCATCTTTATCTCGGATCAAGATTTCCTGACGAAACCAGTAACCGGTGGTGGTCCAACAGGTTTCACAGAAATAGGGGCTGTCGGATCAATACCATAAGGTGTTACGGGAGAAGAAATATTACTGGGAGAGGCTGCAGAAGAAGTTGTGGGAGTAGAAACTCGTTCGATGGTCAGTGTTTGCTGCGGTAATTGAGCATCTGTTTGAATGCCCATAGATCCGTAGATTTCTTTCAAAATCATTAGCATAGTATCTTCCGATTCCCTGAAAGAAAAATTACAATTGTTAAATTTCGAAATACCTAAAATAATATTAAATTTAAAGCAGCATTTAAATATTACAAATGCTTTAACTTACCAATAACAAACGTGACTTGTTAAGGCAAAAATGTATTCATTAATGTATTCAAAAGGCGCTTCCTGCAGCACGTAATCGATCCGTCTACCTCCATTTAATTTTCCAATTTTTACATCAAAACCAGCGTCATCGTTTGTCGTTTCCATTGAATTCGTTGGCGGATTATTCATCTGTTCCTCAACGACTTTTTCAATTTCTTGCTCCAAAGTTTGATCTTGTTTGTGGAACATAGCCAATTGATATACAGAATTCCAAGTACTTCTCACCGACTCTAATAATTTTTGTTTTAAATCTGCTCCTACTCGTGCCATTGTCTCTTTTAATTCTAAAAATTAATTAGTAATTTAATATAATAAAATAACATAATTCATATTAACAAATGTTACTTTAAATTGAATTGAAAAAGCAAATTGAATAACATTTGAGTTTTTACCTAAATGCATTCTTTTTCTGCCTTTGTGATGAGGAATCAGCATAGGTCGGTATTTGTGTGCTTCAGGATAAACAAGTGATTCGACCCTGTAGGCTACAGGATCGAAGGGATGAAAGATGTTGAAGAAAGCTGGACAAGTTGGAAGAGTAAAATCTTCTCCGAGAGTGTCGATGCCGCGTACAGTCACAAACATACCGATTGGACTGCCGAGAGCAAAGAAGGCACGCGGCTGGAACGCCAATTGCGGGTAATGTATGTAAGGCTGGCCGGTACCTGCGTTACCCATTACATAGCTCACTTTTTTACTGAGCTTTCGTTTAAGCGTCGGTGGGGGCGGTTGCTTGGCAACTGCTTTTGTGTCATCGTTCTAAAATTTTATAATTTACGTAAATCTACCGATGAAGTGATATTACAATTATTAAAAGAATTAGTGTTAATTAAATTTACTTCTTCACTTTCTTGAGTCTCTCCGTTAGTTTCTGCCTCTTCCTCAGTAGGCGGTTTTTGATGGCACAAAAGATCGAACAAGATTAAACTTCCCAGTGAATGACCTCCTAAATACACATTTCCTGAAAAGTCTGAATTTCTCTGTTTAAAGAGCGAGTAGAGGCGATTCATCTCACTGCCAACGGTTTTCATAATCGTCTCGCAGTAAATTGGACTTGTGTAGAACAGAATATCTAGTAGGGTGTCGTTTGTAAAGTGTCGCAGTTTAGGAATGCTTCCGAGAGTAATAACCTTGAGTTTCTTATCAATACCCGAGTGAAGCGTCGCATGCCACGATATCGGCAGTACCTCGATTCGATTGACTATTCCCTGCTCGCTTGAATTTCGATAGTGGGATTGAACTAGTTGCAGAGATATGCTACGGAACTCGTCCACTGTAAAAGAAAGAAATTATAATTGTGATTGAATAACACTTTATGTTGTAATTTGTTTCAAGATTAACAATTTATATATTTTTTAAGAAAAAGTTTTTTGTAAATTTTGTACTTGAAATAATATTTCAATTTTAATAATTATACTTCACTTTATATAATTTCACATTGAATAGAAATAGAAAATTCTATTTACTTACCGACTTCCTCAACAGTCCTAAATTTGAGATCGCAAACGCTGCCAATTCCATGTACTAGAAAGAGTAGGTGATCGACTCTCTCGGGTTCACCATCATCGATATTAAATTCATCTAATCCTCTTTTGACGATTCGGGGCCTGCTTGAGGGTCCCTGCAAATACGCATTGTCCTCTGAACCCTGGTGGTAAATCAGGATTCCAAAAGAACCGTGCGTGTTCAATGATTTATGGTTATGAGGTGCCAAAGAAAAAATAGTAAAGAAGCGAAAATAAATATCGAGCAATTATAAAACTTATGAAATGTCTCGAATGATAAAAAGCAACAGAAACAACAACAAAACGTATTATTTACATTTATATTTTTAAAATAAATTATTTAGCTCTTTCTACTGAGATAGATTCTTATTCTTAAACTCATACTTTTATTGATAAACGAAAGCACATCAAAGGAATGAAGAAAATATAATAATAAAGAAACGCAAACAAAGTATTACCGAGTTACTCCCCCAGGAAGCGGCAAGCTCCGGCGTAGTCGCCTGCAAATAATGCTCTTGCAACGTGTAACTGTGGAAGACAATGTGCTCGCCATTGTTTAGATCAACGCGCCTGTTCCAGTTATTGCTTATACAGGCCTGTTTATATTCTTCTTCTAATCTGGCCGCGATGCTCTCCTCGTAAGGAGTGTAGCGTGATTCTCCTGAACCTTTGTAGAACCACGCACAGCGACGTACTTCTGTTACGGGACCAGTCCAGTAGACTGGAGATCGTTGACGCCTAAAAGTAATAAATAAACAAATTGTCATTTTTATCAACCAAAAGGTTTATTCTCAAGATAATAATTTAAACAAAATACTTAAATTTTTCTTAAACATTTGTGCTAAATATAACGTACCTCAAGATTTCAACATCGTATCGTCCTCCATCAGTGGCTACTTTTGTTTCTGGACTTATATCATTTGAATTATGAACATCTTCAAGTTTAAGGCTGTCATGCATGGAAAATGGAAGCCATAGAGTTTTCGTTTCCACCTCACGGCGGTAGAACCAGTGGTGGTACACTGGATGGTACTGCATTTTCTTTTGCGGTAAGCCAGTTGCCTAAAATAATGTAAATATTATATTAGTATAAATTTGTTATTCTTATTCCCTCCTTAACTGCTCCGCTTTTCGATCATAAACTATCCAGTTTCAGGTAAGTGAAATTTCTCTACTTTTTTCTCTCTCTATCTCATTTTCTTTTCAATCTCGAAAAATGAATGTGTCAATTTAACATAAAATTTATAATTTGATAAACGCGCACTCACTAAGTTTTGCAAACTCGGAGGAACTGTTTCGGGCGGTGCTCGGGCCGTCAGAGGGTTGACAGATATCTGCTCGGGACTGAGAGTCGCCGATCCCGTTGGTTCCGGCACCACATTGAAGTTCTCGTGCGACGATAATGGTAATTGACAACTTTGACTGTTACCGATATTACTTATGCTCCCACTTGGAGGCGGATTCGACGGTGTCGGCGGGAAGGAATGTGAAGTATTGGAAAATTGCGTGGGATTGAAGAACGTTGGCGCTACCTGGGATGGGGATCCGTACAGTGGGTTCAAGACGGCTGAGGCTCCGTGCTAAAAATTGATAATTTAATTCAATTTATATAATATTCATATACGTTAAATTTTATTTACAAACTTGTTGTGACATATAAATGCTCGTAATACAAATTAATTTACCTGTGTCTGATTTTGTCCCCAAAACGGTTGTGGAGTCAATTCCACATTACTGATTTGCTCTAAATTTCTCGAAGGCTCCGGCTGTGGACTATGTACATTAGAATTTAAGATTTGTGCATTTCCAATAAGTGGTCCCGATAAACTCGCAGTATTCAAGTTTGTCGAATCAGTAACCGACGACGATTGTACAAAAGAGAACGGATCAGTCACAGGCTGCTGACTGGAGAAAAGCGAGTCGAAGCTCGGCG
The DNA here is from genome assembly GCA_035582935.1 of Ormyrus thymus. Taxonomy (NCBI): domain Eukaryota; kingdom Metazoa; phylum Arthropoda; class Insecta; order Hymenoptera; family Ormyridae; genus Ormyrus; species Ormyrus thymus. The sequence continues at coordinate 15,457 of JAWWEM010000200.1, read as the reverse complement.
CGTTGGGGTTGCTTTGATTGCTGACGAGTGGAGCCGCGAAGAAGGTCGTCGCCGAAGGCACGGGGAAGGACTCCAAGCTCCGCTGAAGCTCCTGCTGCTGCGTCGGAGGGGCGATAATAGCCGCGTTTCTCTCGGCTGTAGCGTCGGAATTGCCGCTGGAATTCAAGTCTATCTCCGTGAGCTCTTCGCTCGACTCTTCTTTCCCCCTCTCTGCCGCTGGGATTTTCGCGGTTATTGTCGCGACCTCAGCCGAAAGCTCGGACTTGACGGACTGAGTGTCATCGTTCTGCTCGGCGATCAAATTCTCAAGCCTCTCGGTGACTCTGGCGGCCGAGATGGGCGTGAATGTCTTGTCCGAGTCGGTTTGACCCTCTTTTATGGCATCCAATTGAACGGCAGGCTGTGCTCCTGAAAGCCTCGGTGGCTCGTTGAGTCCAAAGCCGCTAAATGCAGCATTAGTTTGCTCCTGATGTTGCTGCTGCTGCTGTCGGTAGAGATTGAACCCGGAAAATACGTCCGCTGGTGTGTTTTGAGGGGTTGCCGGCTCTGGGAATCTCGATGGGATTGTTTGTGGCCCGCTTGAAAATGCGTTTGAACCTGTAAAAAAAGTGGACAGATTAATTTTATTTGTTTATGTACGTAATGAAAACTTCGATGCGAAACTTTGATAGTGAAAACTTGGAAAATTTATAAATATAAAATCTGCAATATGTATACATTTTTACAACTTTCCTATTCATAGATCACGTTACGAATTTCACAAATAATCGTAAAGTTTAATCGTTTTGATTATTCAATGTGTTATTGAAGAAAACTTTTTTTGAAAATTATTTAGCTATGTATTAAACAAAAAATAAAATCTTAGTTAAGTTTTAACTTAAAAATATACTAAATTACTTTTACTTTAGAAAGACAAATACGTGAAATATATGAAGAAATAGTTTAAGAATTTACTTCGTATCAGCAGGTAACAATAATTTACCTGACAGCTGGTAGCTAGGAACTGCAGGTGGAGCACCAATGCTGAAACCACTAGACTGTTGATAAGGATTGTTGGCCACTGGACTACTCCTGAACGAGTTGTGCAGCGAACCTCCCTGACTCGAAGGAATGGCGCTGGGAAATCCCGTTGCAGAAGGGCTGAGAATTGAAGGAGCCGAAGAGCTCGGAAATCCTGAAGCAGGGCTGGGAATCGCCGTTACAGAGGGGCTGAGAATTGAAGGAGCCGAAGAGCTCGGAAATCCCGAAGCAGGGCTGGGAATCGCCGAAACAGAAGGGCTGAGAATTGAAGGAGCTGAAGGGCTGGTAAATCCCGATGTAGAAGGGCTAAGAGCCGCCGCTGCAGAAGGGCTGAGAATCGATGCAGCCGAAGGGCTGGTAAATCCCGATGCAGCTGGGCTGGGATCCGCCGCTACAGAAGGGCTGGAGATCGTCGGTATGGAAGGACTTCCGCTGTGGCTGCTGAACTGCGAGCCGGTCGGAGTGAGGTTTTGACTGTTGGGATTGAAGAAAGTCGGTGGCCCGGAGAGGTTCGACTGCGCGGAGTACGAAGGAAGTGACGGCGCCGAGATTTGCGGCTTCGGGGAATTTGCGGAGGTCAGGTCCGGCGGCGGGGCGTACTTCAGGCGACGCTGGTTGCCGAGTCGATACGAGCCAGATCCTGTGACGGAAGTAAAGTTTTAGATGCGTTTCGATGTCAAAAATGAATATTTTTATAAGACTATATAAATGAGAAAAGTTATGTAATTAAAAATGTTTGGTAAGCTACTAATAGCGAGTCGAAAGATCGTTACCTCCACTAGGTGGTAACGCAGTAGGAGGTGGCTGCGACGATTGTTGTTGTTGCAGTGGAGGCGGCGCCAACGGCCCAGCATTAAAATCACCTACGCTTTGCTGCGGAGCGTAGCTTTGCGGACCTACGATTAACATTTTTTTCTAAATAACTCCGCTTCTCGAAGTAGACAAAGTTTTGAAAAAGGGAACTAAAATTGATACCTCCAAAGGTAGGCGGCGGCTGTAAAGGCTGCTGCTGCGGCGGCGGTCCAGCATTAAAGTCCCCTACGCCTTGATACGGACTGCCGTAAGGACCTGCACCGTAGCCTTGCGGCGGACCCTGCTGGCGCTGCTGCTGCTGCTGCTGCTGCTGCTGCTGCTGCCTGGTGTCCTCGCCGGTGATCGACGACAAGGAGAGGTTCGGCAGCGAGGAAAGTATCGACGTGAAGTAGCCTTGCCTTTGCGGAGTCTGCTGCTGCGGAGGCTGGGAGCTCGGATCCGCCGAGGACGTCGAGCTGGGCAGCGAGGAGAGGATCGAGGAGAAGTAGCCTTGTCTCGGAGGTTGCTGCTGAGGTGGCCCTGATGCTGCTGGCTGCGAGGGTGGATCTGGTGAAGAGCTGCTCTGCCCTATGAAATTGTCAAGCTCGGCTGTCGGTCCTAGATCTGAGCACGCGGAGAAATTTTTAGAGGTTAGAATGTTATATAGAGGTTAGCGTGTGTAAAAAGGGGGAAGGGGCGCTAATACTTTTCAACAATATCCCGGGATTTATATTGTGGAAAGTATTTGTTGGGAAATGCATTAAGGGCAATGTAGTACTTTTTTATTGGCGAAGTAACTAATCGTAGGATGGTAGTTAATAATTTTCATAAAAAATATGTATTTTGGTAATGTAAAGTGGAAATTATTAATTATTACAAGCTGCAATTATCTACCCTAGTACAAAAAACTTATAAAAACTTATAAAATGGTTATAGCATTCGACGAATTTTTGAAATTTCTTTAATATTTTCGATTTCTTACGTGATATCAACACTAGAAATAACTGAGAATACACGCACAAAAAATAGAAATTCCAAAGGTAAGTCAATTCATAATATTTGAAAGAATTACTCATCTTCGCACAAGTGAAAGAAATTTTCCTAATAATTGCGTAAATCATACAGTGCCCTATTTCAGAAAAAAATGAGTCTTTCAAAGTCCACGCAAGTACCTGCTTTGTCACAAATTAGGTGTTTCCACCTGCGAAAGGCGATGACTTTTCCAAGTAACTATCTGTCGTAGTCTTACCCGAAAGTCCCCGCAGATAATCCGCGCAGAATCAATATTTAACAGGACGCAGCCTTTCTACCCGACGCTTTTAATGACCGAAAGATAATTTGTCCCGATAAAAGGCCCGCGTTTCGTCCGCGCATTTTCTCCAAAAATAAAGAGTCCTCTCTACCTTAGAGGAGTTCGCAATAGTGCTTTGGGCAAGGCCTTTAAAAATTTTTCAGAAACTGTTGCCTGCCAACTAAGCGAGTTAGTAAATAATTATATGGATACGCTGTAATCATTGTCATATGTTATATCTGATGTAACTCTGGATAAATAAATTCAAATTCAAACTTTTGTGGCGGGAGTGTATTATTGTGAAATACGCCGGACATGAAAAGAATAAATACGTTCAGCTCTAAGCTTAGAAATATAATTCTCGCTTCTTCTTTTAAAAGGAACCCTAAAGTATGCAAAGTAGCAGTTTTTAGAATTTGCTTTGTCGCCTTAACAAATGGCAAACGTATAAATGCATAATTTATATAAACCGTAAGTTTTACCATTAAAAAATTGTACTTTTAAGTTGAACATGTTTCACGCGACCCAGTATATTTTACAATCCGAAGAATTTTAATCCGCAATATCTCGGAAATTATAAAGAATCCCTCTTTTATCAGTTCTCAAAGTACTTGACAAATAAAGCGGCGAGACCTTAGCATAGCAGGATACGATAGGAAGAAGATCCGACTCACCCGTACGTGAGGGCAACTAAAACAATTATCATTGTGCAATAACCCCAGTCTGCACCTAAGTTTACTCTTACGCAGCCTCGACACTACCAATGACGTCTTTTCCGTCTACGCGTTTTAAAGGCAGAACGAGCTTATAAGTAAAGGACTTGGTAGGTGAATCCGAGTAGTTGAGATTACACGGCTGGAGGAGTAACCACGATGGCTTTCGGGTACCGTTGCAGCCTTTTCGCCGCGATTCTCGGAGTGGTCGTTTTGGTTCTTAACAATGGTGCTGACGCGAGTGAAGTGTCGGTTAGACCCACGAAATTCTGGAGGTTTTTGGGAAAGAACGAGGAGGCGCTTTTGCAAAAGTTCAGCGAGAATATCGACGAGTTTAGTGTGGGTCGAATCAAATGTTTAAGGTGGGTTCTTTAAGATGCTCGGTATCGTTCGAGATGAAAGTGTGCCTTATTAATTAAAAATTGGAATTTTCGTAACAGATATTGCATCGAGAGTAAAGCTGCTAATGACGAAGCACCTCATGTTGTTCACTTAATTTGGAAATTAGACCAGCAGCAAAAACTTGGTAATGTACATTTTTAAATTTTAAAATTAATATTTTCTTTGTACTTGAAATTAATTTACAAATATTAGAATATAAATATCTAAAATTTAACGCTCGTAGAGAAATAAAGAATAGTAATATTCCAGTGATGTCATAACAAAATGAACAATATCAAAGAAAACAGTGCATTAACATTTGACGGTTTATAACATTGAAATTTGTTGACCGGAAATTCGTATTCGTAAAGTCGAAGATCAAGGAAAATAGCATCTCATTGACGTATGAAAACAAATTATATCTCCGTATAAGATACCCTCGAGAGCAATAAAAAATAGTTTAGCGATTAAAAACAACGCACACTTTAGAATACCATTTCCAATTTATTATTTATAGATCTGGAGCCAACTCCGAGTGTCGATAAAAACTCCAAATCTCGAATAATCCAAGGAAAAGCGATTCGATCCGATCCCCTAGAAATGGAGAATAAGTGCACGGTAATGAGCGATAGCGTAAAAAAGAGTGCATTATGACGGTGATATTTTGGCTTGTTAATACATCTTATGCGAAAACAAGAGTTTAATCTTTGCGGGCATATTAATAAATTATTAAGAACAAATTCGATTGAATTTATCTCGAGTTGTCAAGATAAAACGTACATTTTTTGAATGTGTACCAAAGAAAATGAGTAAAAACTTCTTATTTTTATCACAAAATTGACTAAAATTTATTTCTCGTAATTAAAAATTATAAACAAAATTATTTTTACGCAAGAATAACCGCCTTAATCGTTTATCTTTTACAATTACTCTAAATTATCATTCTTTCAAGATAATAACTTTAAGTTTTACTTCACTTTCTAATAATACAAATGCTTTAAACTAACATTTAAAGCGAATTTAAATAATCATTTAAAAATAATGCTATCTTCCAGTTTTCCATTGTTATCGGATGCGAAATTTTGCAAGGACTTGAAGATAATTTTAATGAAACAGAAAAAAATTTTATGAAAAACTTGCAGCCTAATCTCGACATTGTCGAAGGCTCCAAAGATAATGGTTCAACATTAAACTTTGTAAACGTAAGTGATAGTTTTTTCACAAATGTACATTTACGCGATAAGCAAACGTTACTTAAGAGATCAAACACAAAAAAATTGTTCTAAAAATTCTGTGCTTTATTATAGAAGAAACTTGTCGACGAAAGTAACCTCGTGAATGAAACTGAAATCAGATTTGACGTAGAACCAGATCAAACAGAAATAAGTGCCGTTATACTTGGCGATGTTGATAAGATCGATTTGAAAATGCCTATTGGTGAGTATATTTATAAATTGTATCTACTTTATTGAAATTAAAAATAGCAAAATGAAAATTATTAAAAAGAGATGATTATAGCAATGAAAAAAAATCTAACTCCATTATTCATATAAAGCTTGGATTGATGTATTCTTCGGATTAAGATTTGATCAGCAAATATAATTTTGCTAATGAGTTCATTTTCTAGGTTGATATTTTGCATAAGAAATTTCGCTTTTATCTAAATTCCTTATCTGACATTACATGCAAAATTTTAAGGAAAAGTACTATAACATACTCGAGTAAATTGCTAATATGTGCATATTAAGAATGGTGGATATTAACATCACATAATTTTAGTTCATTTTCTTTCCGTTTTATATTACACGCCAAAATACTAAAACCACTTTACGATTTTTTCCTAATTGTTCTCTCCAACCTATCAAAACATTAGTGTTATACTTAAGCTCGATCTGTCGCAGCCAAACTTCCTTCCTACCCAGACTTCCTCAAAGAGAAGCAAAACAACGCGACGCGGCAAGCGTGCAATCAGACCTTTCTTCCTCTAAAAGTCGAGCTGCCTTTTGCCGGCGCCGCCGAGAGCGGCCGCATCGATTGCCGCGCGGTTCAACACAGGTTCCACACTGTCTCAAGTACAAACACATTAAGAAACGGAGCGAAGGCCGCGCGCGACTAGGAACTCGCCTCAGTCGTACGTGTCTGCTGTTAGCTTTTATGCCAGCCTAAAATTAACCGCGGGATGTAAATATTCCGCGTCGGGCGGCGGACGACGAGTTTACTTGTAGAATTCGACTTTTTTTTATAGATCTGCAGGACTGTAAAATATGAATTGCTGGTTGCGCCTGTAAGCTTGACTGTTTTGTCGATGGAAATTCGTATTTTGGAATGTGGAATGAAGGAATTTGTAATTGTATTATTTTAATGTAATGAATTTTGAAGTGCATTTTCGTATGTACAAAGTGTCTAAAAATAGATATTGAGCAAGTTGTCTGCTTTAAAAATAATTCAGAAATTATTGCCTAATTATTTAACTTAGAATCAAGAATAACTTCCAAGAATAATGAAATAATAACAATTGTGCGAACACAGGTCTTAGCAGAGGAAATAAAATTAATAAAATGATACAACAGCAATTTGTGCAATTAAACAGATAAAAACTAGAAAAACACACGAAAGTATCGAATATGATAACTTCCTTTTGCACGCTTACGACGTTAAAGGCTTCAAAAAAGAATTGCGATAATTTTTAAAGAATTAAAATGCATTCGCTCTAGCAAATAACCAACAAAACAATGCGGTTGCATTAGTGCACGATGTTTATACTGAAAGCACAGTACAACGATAATATAAAATAAAACTGAATCAAATCTGTTTTCGAAGCAAAAGAAAAAAAAAACTGATTGTAAAGCAACAAGTCTGAATCGATTTCAAGTATACAGTAAAACCGTCATTTAAATTTAAAAAGGCTGTCCTCTTCCAAAAGAATGTAGGTCGAAGACCGCGTGTTCCCTCGGCGTCAGAATACTAAAACGCTTTTTTAAAGGTTTCTAACAATAAAAATATGTTAAACTATTCACCATTTAAGCACAATATTGGCTTGAACAACAGAAAGGATTATGAGCCACTAAAACGTCTCCGAAGCGCGGTCGATAACGCGACACCGTGACCCTCGGCAGAACCGAATGATTCGCGCGCGAATATCGATTGGCAATCCCCGCGAACCCGACGTCAACATCGTCCCGTCCACGAGCAAACTCCCCGCCAGGCAGCCCCGAAAATCCGAGAAATAAAGAGCCCAAGGCGGCACTACCTCTCGAAGCCTCAGCGACTCACTCTGGGCCATATCGTCGCGGCTGCTCGGTTTCGAAAACTTACTGTTTCCCGTTCTTTTTTCGTTTTTTCACACATGTTCGCACGCACGGCTCGCAGACACGACGGCGAGGACACCGCGATTGACGCTCGCCTCGCGCATGCCCGGACGGAGGAGCGACGGCGGCGGCGGCGACGGCTCGAGACTCAACGTCGCCGACCCTCCACCAGGTGGCTGGCGGCTCAGAGTCGCGGGGGCGGCTGGAGTGAGGTACAGGCTGATTGTCGGCTCGCGGAGCCGGGAGGGACGTTTGCCTCGAGCAGGTGAGTTTTTGGCGGTCGCTCCGGGAGTGGCTGGAGAAAGCTGCTGGGGTGTTTTCGATTCGACTTTTCGGTGAATTCTTGAGCTAGGTGTTCCTGCTTTCGCTCGCTGTTGAGTTTATTGGAAATGCGCTTGTTTTTGCATGACAGTACTTTCTCCTAACAACGCGCTTATTTTAAATTGCAAATAATACGCTAGTTTTTGAATAACTTATACTTTCTCCTAATAAGATGTACCATTACCTTATTTCAAATGTAAAATGTTAATATTTTTTAACTTTAATTTTTCATTTTGAGCGCTTTGTAAATGTTTATTAGTAAAGCACCAATTTAGAAGCGGTATCAATAAGATAAGACTTTAAAACTAACAAGTTCGACTAATTACACGGATGCAAAATAGATGATATAAAACTCGTACTCCCAGTAAAAAACAAACACTTTATTTTTTAAATTTAAGCACGAAGTCGCATAATTTTGCCTCCACGCTTCTCTTGAACTCAGCCTGACGTTGCGACTTCGTCTACATTTACCATCTTTTTTGCTCGAGCCAATAAAACAAAGCGTACTAACCAATCTGCATCAATCGCCGAGTCGGTAAAACAGAGCCTCGTCACCAGTTCACACGAATCACTGCAAAAAAGAAGAACAAACAGAACCGTCCGCGCGCGCGGCTGCGCGTAAACTCGCGGGAGAAAAACGTCCGAGCGGCAGGATATCGTTCGCGCGCGGCCTGAATCGCGCCTCCACGTCGAGCGACGATCGGCGAGCGACTGGCGAGTCGTTGGCTCGCGGCCAGCGATTTTGCGTTGTGCAACTGGCCCGAGTGCTTGCCCTTTGGCCAGCGCGAGAGAGCGAGAGCGTTTATACTTGTTGTCAAGATGCACGCAAGTCCGTACGTAAATCAGCTGCACAGCGAGGCGCGCCGAAAAAAAATCGCCTCTAGCCAGATTAGCCGGAATCGGGGATGGGCGATGATGCGCGATGAGCGCTTATCGATTGGCTCTCGCGGGGAGGCTTTGGCCTTTGTTTGGGAATGAAGACGGTTTTTTATTCGAGTATCTAATATTAAACAGTTATGTTTCTAGGGAAAAATGAAGGGTGTTTTATAATGAAAATCAAAGAAGCGGGAGTCTTATTTTATTTTTATATTTTATTAATTAAATATAGGTATTGTGTAAACGAAAGTTTGTGCTTAGATTTTTTTATTTTAACAGGCAAAACCGATTTATTTTTTTTCTGTTAGATTGCAATTTTTATAAAGCGATGTCTTCATTGTTTATATAATTATTTCCCGTGGCTTTTTCACTCACTATGACATTCATTATATACTAATCACGTAACTTCTACTTATATAACGCACAACATTGTGCATCACACACACGATCGTAACAACCAAAATAAAACAAACTGAGTTCAAAATAGAAGTCTTTTTTAAAGTATTAAATTGTAAAATCTCATCTTCAAAAATTTTCCTTTCTCTTAAAAAAACATATTTTTTGTACTGTACAACAACGACTCTGAGCCTACTTTAGTTGGGTATTTATAGATAGAAGTTCGATAAAAAGTTTAAATCGCATTTATTACATGTGTATACCGTCACCTTCAGCTCGTCACTGTCAAAGTCCAGAAGTCAATGATTCATCGCAGATTTTATTCAGCTTGTGTTATCTTCATAAGATATATAATTAGATTACTGGATTATATTATAAGATACTAATTTGTTTCTTAATCTTACTTTCCAGATCTTTTGGACTTTCCTTTAGAAAATGTGGAAGCTCAGGTATAAAATACTTTTTATGCACATTACGTATTAAAAATGTCATAGTACGAAATATAATGCATTTATTAATTGTTAGGATGTCCGCAAGGAATCTGGCATCTCATCTCGTCAAATTGAAGTTGTGGAGGAAAATATGGACGATACCATGACTAACGACTCGGGCATGAATGATCAATTTTTGGCAAAGATGATTTCAGAAGATCAATCTGACCAGTGGGTAAGAATTTTTCTGAAAGTACCACTTTTACAAGTGATAAATTATTCATAAGAAGAATTCGATTGTAAATGAATATAAATTTTCCATTCTACGCTGCTTTTACCAATAATATCTTTCAAAACAGAAGTACGTTCAAAGAGCGGCAATGAAAAAAATTTAAGACGAATACGTCAGTTCTCGCTATAAACATATTATTGTGAATATCTGATTACAGCGTAACAAAATATTTGCTGCAGACGTCAGTATCTCTACTTTCTCTGATGAAAAGATTTACAAATTCAAAAAAAAACGACGAAAAATACAAATGCATTGAAAAATATAATAAAATAAGACACATTATTATCATAACGTCATGGCAATAACGATTTTAATATACTCGTACCCTTAACCACAGGATGAGCAGAAACCATTCAAGTTCCCACCACCAACGTATGACGTAGAAGTTATGGATACCAATAATACCGGTATAAGTGTGCGGATGAATATTCCTGAGATAGAAGATCGAATGTTAGACCGAGACTCTTTAGAGCTCGATGACTTAAGCAGATCGCTTAACGACGAATTGCCGATCAAGAAATATCTCATCGTAGAGATCAATCCCAACACTAACCTAATTGCCAGCCCTGGAGCCAATCATCGAATTACGTTTGACATCACTAATAATCACATTTTGACAGTCAGGCATTATTTTGAGGCCAGGAGCTCTCAGTTAAGAATCATTGGTGTCAATCCACCGTATCGTTTGTAAGTGTTGTTAATTTTTTGTTTATCGCGAATTTTAGGTACAGCAGTTATTAACAAAAATGGCTTATTATAGCGTAGAAATAGCGCCAGGACAAACACGCAGCTTAACTGTGGATATATTTATACCACCGACTGTCACTGAATCTATCGTTAATAAAGTCACACTACTGGTGCAAGGCATAGAAAACGTCGAGAAAACCGCTGACCTTTACGTTCGAACGTCAGCAAATAGGGTAAGAAAGTGTCTTAGCAATATTTATAAATAAGTATGGTTGCTTAATACCGTGCAAAACCGCTATAAAAATAAAAAGATGTTCTATTTTTTTTTAATTTTGTAAAAAAACGAATATCAAACGGAACACAGGCTTAAAAATATATAAGTATAAATTTCAGCGCTTGAAAGAACTTGTCTGTACGCGTCGATTCTGTAAATGCATCACTCATAGATTTTTACAGCCCGAGCAGCCTTGTAGTTTTTGTTCTAATAAAGTATTACAATTTCTGACAAAGAGACCGGTTCGCTATTGCGAGCAATTGCAGTACATTGATAACAAACACAAAGATTTAAAATAACAGAACGTAAATTAAGAATTTTATGACAACTAAATTATGGACGATGATTCATAATTATTCTTTTGTGATAAAAGATACATTTTCCCGGAAGATGCGCTTTGTAACTTTTAGTGTTTTAATAACAATATATTACGTTATAGGTATTCGACGGCGAAAGGCCAACGATGTATTATTATTTTAATAATAATTGTGCCGGAAGAACCAGTGCAGAAAAGTGCTTAAAAAGTTATTGGAGCGTCGATATCACAGTTCAAGATTACGAGTCAGGTAAAACTCGATTGTTTAGAAAACTTATTTTCAATTTAAAGAACTGTCAAAATTTTGTTTCGAATTTTCAGGCTTAAAAAGTGTAACATCATCGCCAAAAGGTGCTTATCCGCGTTATCAATACGTTAGTGGTACTACCAGTCCTGTTTACTTTTATTACTCTAGCAATTGTTGTAATCGCGTGGTGGAAGTGATTGCTACGGACTTGGCAGGAAATGTTTACTCTCGAAGAATTGATGTCGGAGGTAAACGGTTATTAAACGAAATAATTTAAATTGTATACCATTTTTTTTACTTCATTAACTTCTATTTTTAGTGTGGTACAATCTTACGGACGGTGAAATAGCAGCCGTTGTCATTGGGGTCCTATTCCTAATTCTTTTGATTGTTTTTATCGTTCTTTTAGTTTTATATTGTCGCAATAATAGAGAAAGTCGCGATTTATCGTACTCCCAACGGTATGGATCAAGATCAGCACCACGTACTGAATAAATTAAAATTATAATTGCTTACATTTTTATATCAGTTAATTCATGACAGATTTGAGTTTTTATATATAATAATTTTTTCAATATTAATATATTTATGTCTTTAAAATAATATTATATATGCTACTAAAGCAGTATTTTATAGTTATTTTTATAAAGTGCCTAGTATATAAGTTTTGTATGTGTATTTTCAAATAAAGATAAAACATAAAAGTATTATGTAAAATATTATTAATAATAATAATTTTATGTATTTCATGTATTTAATTCAATGTTATTCCTCCAAATACTATGTACATATTATCTTATCTTATACTTTTTTATCGAATAAATTCTTCACGTTACATCAGCCATGTAAAAAAACCATTAACCAGTTTTTGAGTAATAATTCTTTAATATTAAATGAATATATATTATCAGTTATTTAAAAAATCTAATAAGAATGTAAATTAATACAAGAAAATCACCAAATTAATGTGGTATTTATAATACTTGTGCTACAGTATCGATATTATAAACGCCATATGGGACATTCAAATTCAATTAACCACAATTAACGCAGAAATTAAATTTTAGAGGTTATGTTTTTCGTATCAGAGAGTATCTTTTTGCCGCACCCATTAAAGATCATCATTATAGCAAATTTAAAAACATTATGTTTTATTTGTTTACATTCAAAATAAACAGTAGATTTCTTCAAGTTCTTAATTAAAAAAAAATAAATAAATATGGCAGCACATATTTTTATCCTTATATATATATTTACTTCAATTTATACCACTTGAACATCGGTTTGTTATCTTTACTCATCTGTTGATATATAATTTCTAAATTATTGGCTAAATTAGGTAAGGCGTTTAACCAATATTTACTGAAGATACATACATATTGCAACACATCACATTGCATTTGTAAAATCGTTTATTTTCATCCAATCAAAATATAACAAGTAGCAAGAGCTCAAGATACAGGTGATCGCTCCTAAAAATAAACTTTTGAAAATCAGCCTCTCTCTCCGAAAACCTATCTTTCAAAACTGACGCATAAATCGAGGGCGACCTCAATAAATCCACCCTCTGCGACAAGCGGTGCGGTTTAAATGCCACTGAAGCGCATGAAAGAAACAAAAGAAGCGTGGCATCTGGATCGGATTTTCGCTCAGAATCTTACCGTCTTGGAGCACAGCAGGCGTCGCGGGCGTGACGGGCATGAGCATAGCGGTTTGCTTGAACGGGAAGTCGTCTTCCGCCACCGAGAGTAGCGGATTCCGCAACTTGTTCCTCGCGACCGTCGCACTATCCACCGTCGGCGACTGCTGCTGCATCTTTAATCTCTTCTCGTTGTTTGTTTGCGCAATGATGCACTTGCACTCAGAGGCCACCGCGCCGCGCGGCCATTACACTATCATTTTTTCAGCCGATATACGGGGAGAAAGCCTGTGTAAAAATCGAGAGACGCCGAGGCGAACTTTCGTAGAGAAGGACGGCCGAGTTTCTCGCGACGCGTTTAGTAATGCGGTAATGTGTCTCCACGTAAGCACGTGGAAGCTGCACGTAAGCGCAGTAGTATAGGGAATGTTTCAGTTTACCAGCTGCTGCTATGTGCCCGTTATCGGTGTTTCGTGACCGTCAAGTTGTTTCTGCTCTTGATACCGGCGTACCGCGATAATTAAACGTATTCTTGGCGATAGCAAACGTGACAAAACTTTTACCTTTATAATGATAAATGCAAGTTAATTACAAAATTTGAATAGGAACTTTTAATTTAGAAATAAAAATTTATAGAAATAATTTTTTACTTTAAGAACATTTTATTTATTTTTGATGAATCTACAATTTGTAGCAGAATTTTGGTTGGAAATGAAAAATAAAAATAATTTTTCGTTTTATTTGATGTCATTAACATGAACCACGTATATTTCATGAGTTCTAGAACTCAACATTTTTGGTATTCATAAATAAATAATTTAATTTTATCGAGTAACATTGTTTTCTCTTATTCTCACCAGTCAATGGCAAGACTAGAAATTAACAACATGCATTGTAATTCAGATTCAGAATGCCTGTGCATTTGAATTTGTTAAGTTAATGTTTTTCACTTTGATTTGCCCTGGGCAGCAACAGCTGCCATTGCTGCTTTTACAGTCTCCTCGTCTCCAAGGAATTGCATTGAAACCACTGGTTTGAAGTTTTCATCCAATTCATATACAAATGGAATACCAGTTGGAAGATTCAAACTCATAATTTCATCATTGCTTAGTTCTAAAAATGTTTTAAATTATAATTATTATTTAATTGAAAACAATGTATAATTCTATTATTGAGAAGTATGTTTTTGAAAGCTTTTTATATTTAACAAATACTTACGGTCAAGATGTTTAACAATTCCTCTTAAACTATTGCCATGAGCAGCAATAATAATTTTCTTTCCTTCTTTCAGTTGTGGAATGATAGTACCATTCCAATAGGGCAAAGTCCTCTCAATGGTCAATTTCAAAGATTCAAATTTAGGGAATTCTTCTGGCTTAGGTTCAGCAGCATATCTAGGATCCTTAACAATCGTTTCATAATACTTGTGATCTGCTTCCATTGGTGGAGGTGGAGTGTCAAATGATCGTCTCCAGATTTGTACTTGTTCTTCTCCATACTTTTGAGCAGTTTCAGCTTTGTTCATTCCTGTCAGTCCACCATAGTGACGCTCATTAAGTCGCCAAGTCTTATAAATTGGAATCGTTTCCTGGCCAATCTCTTTCAAAATACTTTGAAGAGTCAATTGTGCTCTAGTAAGTTGAGAAGTATGAGCAACATCAAATGTGTAACCAGCAGATTTCAATGCTTTTCCAGCAGACACAGCTTCTTGTTTACCTGTCAAAAAAGAAGAAAATCAATCAACTATCTTAAATTTTCAATATGCAAACATTAAATCAATACAGTTATTTTTAACGATCTTTAATCTATTATAGTTATCATATATATTTGAAGAAATTTTTTATTTGGTAAAATAATAAGTTTTGAATCGCAGTAGGCTTTGAATAATTAATTAAGAGAAATAATACATGTACACCAAAAGACTACATTGCCTATACATTGCATGCAATTTTACTACAAATAAAATTATTCAATTGCAATTAATAAAAATCAATGCACATCAATCGCGTCTTATAGAAAAAGTTTAGAAACACAATGTTGTCATCGGTCGGACCTCCAGGAAAACATGACCTTTTACCCTTGAAGCTTCGAAGCTTCTATCTCGATCAAGACATGTTCAAGCTGAACGTGAGTTTCCTTTAAAAATGGCTCACCTTTATCAGACAAGTCAGAATCGAACCATCCACAGAACAGATTTAGCTTATTCCATTCGCTCTCTCCATGGCGAACCATAACAATCTTGTATTTCGACATATTTTTGCCTATACTGCCACAATATTCGTTATGTCACTTGCCCGCTTCGATCCACTAAGTCGACTAGCTTGCGATTGGCGTGCAATCCAACTAAGATTTGCCGGCCAAAGTATCGCTGCTGTCTGATCGCGGTCGATAATGTCAACATCTTCTTCAACCATTCACGCGGCGGTGAAATTGTTAATTAGCATGCGCAGTTAAATTCATACAGGCCTTCAAA
>JAWWEM010000177.1:0-37129 GCA_035582935.1 Ormyrus thymus | reverse complement strand
CCTTGACATTCCGAAATCTAAGTAGCGGTCGGGCGATCGCTGCTACGCGAACGACGAGCTGCGAGCAGCCCGTCGCACAGTATAAAATTGGTTTTGTATAAACAGATGACTATTCAATAATCTTATTAAATTTATTATTTATAATTGGTTTACTTTAATTTACTGAATATCATTTAAACAGAATTTCAAAGTTTTTCTTTAAAATTAAATAGTAATATAATCTTTTAAATCAAAACTTATCACTTTTTGAACACGTCATTGTACTTTTTGGCTAAAGTTCTCGTTTCTTACTTTCACACGTCTGACCATACTCGGCTTGTTCTACTTTTCATACGTCCACTTCCTTTGGTTTCCTCTGTAAAATCGGGAACAGCGCTGCCGAAATCCTTCCCCATTACTCGTTGATTCAGATCCCAGGCACGGGAAACGTCGAAGCCAAGCCTTCGGCTAATTTCAACTGTCGAGCTTCGCAACATCGTCCTGATTTTCATTTTCCGTCTCTTTCCCACGGAGCGATCACCTTTTGCTTCGTCGGAACGGGGGTTTCATCTCCTGCAGTTTCGACTCGCTTCAAACGTTCAATTTGTTTGTTCCTTTATGGTTATAGGATAATGTTATTTGGGATTAACAGGATAAATATTATTTTAGAAAATTATTTAAACTATTTTTTATGAATTTTTTGTGCAGATTAAAAGTTTCACTAACGTTTGGCGACGAGTGCTTTTAATTTTTTTTAAACAAAAAGCTAAGAAACGTAAACAAACAAGATTCTACAATCAACTTCAATTTTAAGCTCGTTAGTTCGTGATTCCTAATTTATAAAGTTTAATACAGATTAAAAATCGAATATTGCTTTAATGCTCTATTTTAAGGATAAATAAATCTCATTTCAGGCGGCAGGGGTCTGTTAGCAAATTGAATCTTAGAATGAACAAATTCAAAGAATCGAATTTCTCTCGCAGGCTACGACAACAACAATAAAGAAGCGTAGCAGCAGCGCTCATCGCATCTATCCCCATTCAATCGTAAACTGAGTGGCGACGCGCGCGCAAGCTCGAATTCCCCCCCCCCCCCCCCAACGCATTTGTTCCGATTTCCCGACGATATGCGACTCGCCTTTAACGCGCTGCGCGATATCATTTCGACTTTTGAATTCTTCCACCCTTTCCCCGGGAGGCGAAAGAGCCCTTTTGACCCGAATCTCGTGAAAAGTTAGAGTAGCGCGGTGTTGCTACTTTCATATGTCACGAGAACAACGGCTTTGCCGTCCTTTTATCCTTGCCTTTTGTTGATCTCTCATCAAGAATCACGCGTTGCTTTGTAATGGGTGCTGGCCATTGAGTGAATTGCCAGTTTTATTTTTTTCGTTAGAAACTTTCATTTTTAAGAGGGACATATCATTGTATAGTTTCCAATTGTATTACTAGATTAAGGAGAAGCTACTCTTAAGTTTTTTATATTTCATTTCAGTGTTATTTATAAAAAAATCTATTTTTAATTCCTGAGTTTATCAATTTTTGAAATTATCCAGTCGCGATTCTCTAATCCCCCTTGTTTTCCGCATGTTCACTTGTTTCGCGAGCGCGCTGTTAATCTTTCCGACACCGAGTATTCAAGCCCCCCCAGAACGAACGCGTTGTCCTGACAGTGGCGAAGAAGGCTCGCTAAATGCGAAAAACGAGGATGAACCGTAATGGACGTAGAGGAGAAAAAGAAGAGGAGAGAGACCGAAACTCGAGAAACGAGAAAAGGGCCTCGCAGTGGCTCAAGCGGAGTGGGGCGAAATGGGAACGAATCGAGGATATTGCGGAACAAGAAAATAGGATGGAAATGGGTGTAGTCAGGTGGATTCTCCCTCGTAAGGTAAAGCGGCCCGAAAGAAGTTGTAAATGAAATAGAAGTAAAATTTGAGGAAAGGATTAGGGAAAATAAGTAGCGGATGCGGCGAGGCGAGGATTAGTACTTGTGGGCATTTCAACCTAATTACATTAGGATTTCCAATTCTGCGAATAGGAGTTCGTAATTTTTATTGAGTTTTCGCGCAGTGAGTATTTTTTGACAAATTTTTCGGTAAAAATTACAATCGATAATTTTAATTACAAAATTTTCGCGCAGAATTATCTTGAATTTTATGAATACAAAAATATCCACTTTCTTTTAATGACAAAGTCCAGCTTAATGTTTAAGTGAAATTGCGCCGCGGTAAAGTAACTTAACTTTTCTTTACTTTTTTAAAAGGTTTCGAGGTCGAATTCAATTAAAAGAATATCACAAATTGCTTTCTTTCTCTTAACTTTAAGTCAGCCAAAGTGAAATCGACTTCAGCCGACGATAAATAAACGAGGATAAGCCGCCGCGAGTTATTTAAAAATTCTCCAAGAAACACGAATCCGCAATTACGAAAATCCAGCACGCTTTCGGGGACTCGTGCACGAATTCGTAGGAGCTCGAGGAGGCGGGGGAGAGAAAAAAGGGTCGCGAGAAGAGGCGGGATAGGCATTCGGAAAAATTCCGAGGACGAATAAGAGGGAAGATGGCGACCCGAATACGTCTAGCTCGGGGGCACAATCTCCCGAACATCTTCTGCCGGTAATGCCTCGTGCGAATTCCCGCGGCGGTGTGGCTGCGACGCTCCCGAGCGCGCAAGCGCCGCGCTCCTCGATGTACGTCCTACCTCTTTTCTCTCTCTCTCTCTCGTTACGCGGTGTAAGTACGTACGTAGCCGGGACGCGTGTGCACGTGACACGTTCGCTCGCGCGCCGCGCCGCCGCTGCCTTTAGCCCGCGGCTCTTCGAATCCGACGTCAGACGTTCCTCCTCTAGTTTTTTTTTTTTATCCCCTTTTAGAGGGCTGCGCCTCTCTCCGCTTTCTTCGCGTGCAGTTGGCTTGCGAGCCCGGCGCGGTTGTGCGTTTTTATTAGCTGACGGAGTCAAATTAAGGCTGATTTCTTGGCTGGTTCCTGCGATTTAGAATATTATGTGCACATTTTCGAATAATTTAAATGACACGTTAAAGATAACGTATATTAAGCTAGCGTATTAGCCACTTTTTCTATCTCCTGCACCTCAGCAACAAATTAGCAACAAAATATGCCGCTTTTCTCGTATTGATATCTTTATGAGGTCCGAAAATACAGCGAGTGGCCAGCGGTATCTTAATATTAAGTTAGCGTATCCATTGTTTCTCGGAAACGGCTGGAGCAACAAAATCGGGCGCGGCGTAACAAATTAGCAACAAAATATGCATATGGTTTGAATATGGACTTATGAAGTGGCTACGCTAGCTTAATATACGTTTATACCACTCTAACCTCAAAATCATGACTTTGGAATGGTTTTTCGGCACTCGTGGTATAAAATAAAGTTCGATACTAGTGCTTAAGTTGATTATTTACCTTCCTTAAGTTGATTATTAACTTCCAATCCCGTGTCGATATTAAACTACTAAAGATAGGTATTAAACCCGTTATTAATATATAATCGACGCAGTTGAATTAACAATCAAATTTTTGGACCGTTTTAAATCTTAATTAAATTTTCAGATATATGCATGCAAATAAGTCCTGGATTATTTGGAATGAATATTGGGATTAAAAGAGTTAAAATGCTGTTATAATGAATAGTTAAGAGCAAGGAAATTGTAAGTCTTTTCGAAATTTTTAATATGACCGAATGACAGTTTTAATATTTTGTAAATAACTAATTTATAAATAAATAACTAATAACTAATACTAATAAATAATTTATTGTAACTGTGCTGTTTATATCTGTAAAAATAAATTGTCGGAAAATTGTATAATTAACGTTTCGACAATTTATTATTGAGGAACCACTAAATATTTGAAATTTAATATAACGAAACTTTGTTGAAATATCTACAAAAAAGTTTAAAACTAAAAAACTGGTAATAATTATTAAGACAGTGTATTTTCTAGTCGGAATTCAAATGGATCAGACTTTTATATTAATTGATACAAGATAAAAGCTAGATTTTCCCAAAAATTGTTTTCAGCCTATACTTTACGTAACAAAAACACTATAAAGCATTATTGGAACATTCGTACTAAGAAAATCTGCACGTGATAACTCCTTATATACAAAATTAATAAACACAGACATATTTTGCTCAAAACATTTTATGACTAAAAATGAAGCGAAAGACTAAACATTTAAAGTACAAGCCAAATATGTGTCTTATATCAAAGCGGCCTTCCAAAGAGGGGAATTATGTTATTCGCAGATACTTCAAAAAAACACCGAATAGTATGCGTTACAGTTAATCTCGACTTTTGCTTTAGAAAATATGTTTTTGGCCGCTAAATCTTTACTTAAAATTTATCAGAGTACATCATCCAAGCTTGGGTCGGTGGCGCCTATAATAAAATCAAGTGGCGGCAAACTAAATTATCTAAAACAAATATTGCATTAATATATTGTTGATCCGCAAAGAAAGCATCTCGTGAGTAATAAAAAAATTCAATCGGCTCTCGATTTGAATTCCGGGAAAACCTCACCGACGCGTCCGCCCAGTCGTCATAAAAACAAGCGAGCGTCACGTTTGCTCGAAGAAGCAGACACTGCGTCGCCACATCATTTATCTTGCGTGTTTACCGGTTTACTCGAGTCCAAGCGGTACATTCATTCGCAGATAACCGTCTATATTTAATGTATAAGAAAAGATCTCCGAGCTCTATTTTTAGCTCTCAACCAGACATTTATTACCAGTCGATGTTGCATAAGTGGTTTTATTTATTTTCGCTTTAGAAAAACGGGGCGCGCAGCGCTGATGATCAAAGTCTAAAGTATGAAATAAGATTAGAGAGAAGTTGAGGACGTGCACACAAAGAAGTTACTTATATGTACGAATTATTGTCGAAAGGGAAACTGATAAATTTCTATTGTAAATCCCCTTTCGGAGGGATAATTAAAAAGGTTGTGCGTCGAAGAAGGAGCACGGTATACCTCCTTGTCCTCCTTCCGCTTTTTACAAAGATTCTCTCTCCTCGGGTCAAGCAATGATTACGGGCCAACAATAAGGTCTATTCAGGATGGAGGCTCCGCATAATGACCAGAAATCGGAGCATCGTCGGGACAACAAGAAGCCTCGGGGGATGTTGAGTTAATGCCCTTATGATTGCCCGGTGCTTCTTGCCCCTTTCTATTCCCTCCTTCATCGGAGCAGCGGGCACTGGCCTTATCAAGCCTTATCAGCAAAATCAGCTAACGACGTTGCCGACTGCTGCCACTCCGATATCGAGCGGCATGAGGCCCCGGGTAATGCGATAAAATAACTGCCGAGTAAGCGTTGCTCTTCTCCCTTCTTTAATAGTAGCCGAGGACTTTTTTTCCTCGCTCTTTTTCTCCCTGTTTTAATCTCGCCGCTTCCTTTTTTTTTTCTCGCTTTTCGTTTCGCTCCTCCTCTCCAGCGGGCCAAAAAGGACTTTCGCCCTTTGCCGGTCGGGCGAGTTTTAAATTATCGACGGCGGCTCGCGACCTCCGCGAAGGAGCTGCCTGACTTCGGAGGTCGGGAAGGAGTTTTCCGAGCAGCTTCTTTCGGATTCCCTGCGTGTTTGCCTGTTTTTACGGAGGGCGGCATCGAGCTTCTTGCAATTTTTTCGGATGCGAGGGAGAGAATTTGATTTTCAGCAAGATTAACAGAGACTGCACTCCGTTGGCCGTGAGATTAAATGAGCTGTCGCGAATGTTTGTAAATCAGTGATCCTCCGTGTCAGTGATCCGCTGAATTCCAACGAATAAGCGTCGGTAACTTTGATTTTTCGGTTTCTTTTGAGTATAATATGAAAATGGTTTTCTTATGGAATTGATTTTATGTGTAGAAGTACGTTAGTACGTGAATCTTATGACTAAGTAATCTCATGACTGAGTAAAATTTTATGACGTGTATATTGTGATATGTTAAATTAATAAGATTTTAATGAATGAATCGTCACTAACCTACGATAACACTTGTTTTCCATAAATTGTTTATTTCACTTTATCTAATATACACTAAAGCAGTGGTTTTTTGTTAGTCACATATCCCGCCCAGTACAGTTTTATGTTTATCAAAAGCTTTTAAGAGTTTATTGGAGATTTTGACACTAATAAAAGATGCCCCCATAAAATCATCTGAAAAAAATGAATATATTGAATTATTTGGACAGTTTTGATCCAATGCACCAATAAAATAGTTCAAGTTTGTCTTATTTTATGCAAAATTTTAGTACATTAATTACTAAATGTAATACTATAACCGAAAATATTTCAGATGATTTCAAGAGGTTTATTTTTACGCATATGTATGTAATCCTCTCAAATAGAAAATCTAAAATAAAGAAATAAACGTAATAATAAAAACTCAAAAAACAAACATTTAGTTCAAAGAATAAAAAATTCTTTTGTTTCACAATTTATAAATGAGCCAACGCGCATTACTAATACTCCGTCCCAGTACTCTAACCTGATTTCTCAATTGAGGTTTAGCAGTTTGCTATTCGGCGCGACACGCATTCGCAATTTTTCCACCGAGCCAAAAAGCGTTCTCCTTTTTATCGATTCTCTCTGTCTCTTTCTCTCTCTCTCTCTCTCTCTCTCTCTCTCTCTCTCTCTCTCTCTCTCTCTCTCTCTCTCTGCAAGCTGCTTCTTTTTTAACGCTATTCTGACTGGCCGTCACTCGCGCTTTTTTCAGCGCCGAGTAACGCGTTTTCATTGGCATTGTCACGCAGAAACTCGTTTTCTCCCTCTTGCAATTATTTTCCGGCTCTCTCCTCTTTCTCTTTTAGGGGAATTCACTCTATAGGCGCGCGCGACGCTCTTTGCCCACTGATTTTCCTTTTTTCCTCCTTCTTTTTTTTCGCGCAGCGAGACACATTGTAGAATTTGTTGCGTGGAGCCATTCACTGGGCGCTGCGTCGTGCCGCGCAACAAAGAGTTTGACAAGGCTTTGATTTTTAGTTTGACTTTTATTGATAGATCAGTGATTATATTATGATCAAATAAATTAAAATTAGATAATGCACAATTTTAATACTCAAGAAAATAGCCTTTTTAGTACTTTTCAAAAGTGATAGGAAACAATAAGTAAAGAAAAATGACCACGCAAAAATTATATTTCTTCATTTATGACATAAGAACCCTGAAAAACAGACTTGATTTAATCAACTACTTTGACTGATTCATAAGTGTTAGAATAAAAGTACATTTATAAAGTACGCATAACCGAGGGCGCGGACAGTGCGCCCTGTAAGCAAGCACACTAGTACGACTCCCTACCCAAATGTATGCGTGAGAGTCGTACGACTTTGAGGTGTTGCGCGAGCGACGCGCATCACTCAATTGGCTTTTAGACTTCCTTCGATAAGCTCGCAGCTGAGCAGCTCGCACGACGAGCCTGTACATTGCATGGATTTAATAAACCATTCTTCTATTTAAATTAAATCTTTGTCTGTAGGCAATTTATGGTGGGAGTGTTGGAGGAAGGCCTTGGGGAGTGGGAAGAGCCCGGGCGCCTTTGGGTGCCTGCCCGACTGGTCGCTAGGTGGCGCAGCGCCGGGTTTGTCGCGCTCGCTAGCAGACCAGTCGAGGCAACTGGATATAAGTATCCGGGCTTAGGTGATAATCATGGCGTCTGGGGGAAGGGTTAGCCCCACTGACGACTCTTTGTGGACAACCCTGAGACGAAACGCCTAGGCTCTTTCCGGCCTTCCTACATGTCTTTTTTTTTTTATTTTAACAACAGGGGAACCTGACATTTTAATTCACACACTTTTGAATTGATCGAAATGTTTTTAAATCAATTAAACATTCTATTAAAACAAATGAATATCCTAATATTGTCAATATTTAACTCCATATTTTTAATTGATTCGATCAAATTTCTTTTTCAGTAAATGTATTCTAATTAGCCTTTAATTTTTCTAAACAAATATCATTTGCAACTCGCTTGCAATAATATAAATTCTATAAAAACAGCACACATTACATACCCAAGTTGACTTTCCCGAGTCGTGACTATTTGCCTAACGTTCAGCATTCGCGCAGCGCGTATCCTGTTTCGCGATGATATTCGCCAACGGTACAGGAGTTGCGAGGGCTCGCGATAGTCGACTTTTCAAGCGCGAGGCTGCAGAAGCAGCGAAAACCAATACGGAGGGCAGAAACGCGAGCCATGAAAACGTAGGAGAGGTGGAGAGAGAGAGAGAGATGCGAGTCGATGGGTTTGAATTCGAGTGCTGAAATATTCAAAGGAGTAAATTAATGGACTGTTAGTAAAGAAATGTACTTGTTTTGCTTTACCGAGAAAATTGCAAAGCACAATGTATTTTTTAGAACACAAGCTGCAAATTGTCCGTTAGAAGCAACGGGTGCACTCGGATGAGGAAATAAAAAATTTTAACCTGCGAATGAAAATAAATTGTCAAAAGCAATTAAACAAAACTCTCATTATTCCAACTCACAATATATATACGTTTTTTAATCATAAGAAAATTGAAGTGCGCACGAAAAGTAAAATTAAATCTTCCCCCGGAAAACTCGAGCAAAAAAAGCTCGGTCGAACTCTATATAATTATGTGCTCAGACAATTACGCACCAGCAATTGTAAAATCCAGCGCTCGCAAAATTTGCCGAAACGAGCCCGCGCCGGCAGAATGAAAGCGTCGAAAAGGGGGAGAGAGAGAGAGAGAGAGAGAGAGAGTATCCCCCTCTCCCAGAGCGTACATAATTATGCGGCAGATTTTCGGGCGCGCCGGACGCGCGAAATCGCGGAGGAGCCGATTCTGTATCGGCGCTAAATGCGCCTGCGCGACAATAATGAGCATTCGGCCCTCCTCGAGCCAGGGAGTCATTCGGGATCAGCGTCCCGTCGCTCCGTTCGTCATCACGGGTCGGGGCGATCAAGCCGGAGTGCGAGCCGAGAGGCGTATAATGGACGCGCCGTACGATGTGCATACGCACCTGGGCTTATCGATTAATTCATTTTGCTGACCGATTATGGACAATCGAATTAATTCGCGTGACCGGCAGAGCAAGACGATGCCGTTCCGACGCGGTCTGATAAATTCGGCGTCGTTGTATCGCAGCGCTGCGGGCCAGAAGCGGGGCGACGGGGGACTGAGAGAGCGCACGGCAAAAAAGCAGAGGGACGCGCGCGACAATTTATAGTTTAACGAGTGACCGCTGCATTATCGCGGCGCGGAACAATGTTGGAGATAATATGATGGCGGAATTCTCGGACGCGCGCATTAGTCGCGATCTATTTTCGCTTTGCGCTAGGCGCCAAATACGCTTCGCGATTTATTTGCCGCTGGCGTAGCATTGCCGTTATTGATTTCGATGACAAGAGCGACGGAGCTGCAGGGTAAAAAGTTTGAATGAAACGTTAGGGAAGCTCACCGCTTTGATTATCTCCATGATTGTTATTTGTCAAATTTTAAAATCTATCACAAACGGGGGAATATAGACGAATGGTCATAATCAGCGATGCAGGTCGACGTGCATAATGATCATTCATAAGCCATAGCAGCTGGAAAGACAGGCTCAATCCTCCGAAAATGACTTGTTCATTAATTTTCAAACTTTAATCTTCGAAATCCGGCAGGATTTTTTCCCCCGGCCATTATTAATTCCGTATAAAATCCACTCGAACTCCGCGGGAACGCCGCCGCGGCTGTCAAAGAAATAATTGAGAAAAAGGCGACAAAAAGCCGCGCGCGTTTCGCAAAAATAGGTAATAGCACAGAAGAGCGGAAACATTAATCCGCGGCCAAGACAACAAAGAGCGGCGCGCAGAGGCGCGGCGAGCCGGGAAAAAGGGCAGAAAACGTAAGAGAGCGAGAGGCGGCTACGGCTGGAAAAGAGTTTCGGTAGGTATCTCATATATCACAGATAACGCGGCCTGGCTTTCCTCCACTTACCGTTCCGCCCTATGTGTCCCGCGCGCGAAATTCAATTATAAAATTCTGAGTCGCCCGGCGCTATATCCCCCGCGTGCGCGTGTGTGCGCGCGGGGGGACGGGAGCACACGTACGCGGAGGATAGGCGAGCGCTTAATTCACCTGTAGCCTCTGGGCGCCCACCTCTCTGTATTCCGAGCTCGCGCGCGCTTTTCTTGTCCCTCCTTCTCGGCTGTTTTATTCGTGATTAAGCGATAGAGAGACTCGACCCCCCGAGGCGAACGGCTTAATGCGTATCGGGGATTAACGGCAATGCTGCATGATCGCCCGCCGCTTCCCGCGGCAGCTTTCGCTGCAGCGACCTGCCCTTTGTTTCCGAAGCTCGAGCGGGGCTTTATGTATTTTTTCAATTAGGCGGCCTTTCGAGCTTCCGTCGTGGGTGGATTTTTAAGGAAGCTTTTCGACAAAAATTCAATTATAAGCTGGAATTGTCAGGAGAATTTCACTTTCAGATAATGGAAGTAAGTTCTGCGCCCAGATAGACAGTCGCTGAATATTATAACGCTCGAGTGACATTATAATGAGGTTTACCAGGAAACATTAACTTCGGAATACGGGCTTCGCCGACAATTTTCAGCGTATATTTATATACAACACACGAAATTGATACCCAATGCCAATTTGGAAGTAACGTTAAGCTTTTAATTAGAAGATATTAAATTTAATTGGCACAACCGTACGCGCATATCGGAATTCAATAAAAATCATATCGGCGCTACATCCGGATAGCAGAGCGACGCGCGCGACAGCCAATTAAAGCGCGATAAAATGAAAAGGAACCTCGGGGCTCGTCTCCTCTCTCTTCTCGGGCCAGATTAAAAGCGCGCTCAGCGCCGGCAATTATAATAATTCTGCGCGATTGCCCGAGCCGAAGAAATGTGAAATTTCGGCGCGGCGGCGGGCCGGCCGTTAAATTAAACAATCGGCGCGCTTGGGCCGCCTTGATTAAAAGCGGGAAATGCGTCCCGTTACAATCTGCCGCGTCACGGAGCTGTCATTAATCCAAAATGCGAGTCCATCAGATGCAATTGCGGCCGCGCACGAATCGAGAAATTCGGATTACGTGCGTGGCAGCGCGAGGCCGAGGCCGTGCAGTTATGCCTCTCTCTCTCTCCGCGACGCCAATTAAACTTCGGTCCTTCATTTTTCTCCCTCCCCCGCACGCTTTATTTGCATCGATTCATCGATCACGCGCCGAGTGCCTTCTTTGCGAGGGAGTAGTGCAATTACTGCGGGCCGAAATTATACGAGCCGACTTTCAAAGTTTCGAATGGGAAAGTTGTTTTGGATATTATTAGTCACGTTTGAGAGGTGCTTAGTCACTGGGAAAGATGCGATAAAGTTCACGCTCGGCGGAAATCTTCCTCAAATTGGATTTTACGTGCAGCGAAAGTAAAAACACTAATTTTGGATTTTCGAAACTGCTGATTCACGCGATTTGGGTAATACGCGGGGTGAGCAGGCGTCTTTTTCAATGGAAGCATATTTTGATCTCAATGACACTGTATCGTCGTACTATCATTAAGCGCCCGGTGACTAATTTTCAATTTTTGTCAATATCAATGTGCTTATTTTCTACTTAACGAAGTATCTCAATCAAATACTCTTTTTAATTGTGTTACTTATTCCAGGAAGTGTTTACCCACATTTTTCTCTGTAATGCAGTAATCGTATAATATAATGAGCCATTATTCGTCGGACTCTGCTTTGATGCTTTCTCTTTATTATAAAAAATAAAAATAGAAGTCATATTTTGTAATAAAGTGCGTTCAAATGAACGTCGCACTCATGTTTACAGAACAGTTTCGCTACTGAGAGTGAAGCAAGAGATTTGTAATGTTCGGAAAAAAAAAAAAAATACAAATCTTTATTATCAAAATCTCAGTCGAGATTCGTTCAGTTTTCGAGTATTTATCGATCTCGAGCCAAGGATATCAAAAAGTCGCCCGAGTTTATCGAACTATAAAAAAAAAAAGAAAAATTAAATCACGAGTGCCAAAGGTCTGCACGCAATGCGCGGCCGAATGAACTAGTCCGATAAAAAATCTCTTAAAAGCATATCAGCCACGGAACGATATATTTTTGTTAACTGACGGTGTTTGCCGTAAAGCGACGGCGACATATTTTAAAACGCCGTCGACAATGCGAGCGATCTCGCGGAAAAGAAGTACTGCGAGCGCGCATTTTCTCCGCACGCGCGTGCACTCGCTCGCGGCATTCAAAAGCGTCCATCGCCTCGGCGCAGTGCTGTAAGCGTCACCCGGACTCCACTGCTCGTGTTGATATTCAGCACACCGGAAAAAAGACTCGAGCTTCGCGCCAGTAAATTGTTAGAGTGGGAGAAGAAAGTGCCGCGGCGCTGCGACTAAAACAATATAAAAATCTTCCCTGACTCTTGTCTCCTCTCTGTCGTTCTTTTCCGGACCTGTAAATCAGTCGACGGTCAAATGAAGCGCTAGATATTTTTCGTGCTGGTCCCCTCCCCCCCTCCCCGCCCTTCTCGCCATCGACTGGCAGCGAAATAAAAATTGCGCGAACAATACCGGCGAGACAAAGAGAAAGGAAGCATACGGAGTTTCGAGTGGAACGGGGGAGGGGTGACATAACGCGAGATGAAAACAAAAGCTGGAAAATAAAAAAGGTCAAACGATTTTGATCAAAAAAAAAAAGAAAAGAAAAAAGGGACGAACTCGATGGTACAGCCAAGTGCCGCCCGGCTGTGCTCGCTCGCGTTGCGGAGCCAAGAAATTGAAAAATATTTAGGTTCAGCGTGGTCCCGTGGATGTAGTCTGCTCGAGCACTAAAAACATGTGTTGCAAGATAAAAGTTTGGATCATTGGCAAGGGCGGTTGTTTGCGGAAACTAGGTTGATTCGAAGTTTCAATAATTTCGCAAAAGCATTCCTCCATCGTTCGACGAAGCTCGGGAAATTGAATGAAGCAGAACGAAAATTTTCTTGCCGCGCGCCGAGGGGGAGCGGAGGGAAGCAAACGAGACAGGCGATGAAGGGAAAGATTTCGCGGGGCGAATGTGTATATTTGCAGAGGGTTCACGGTGGAACTTACAATTTCGCGGCTGCGAATTCGCACCGTATTTCATTTAACGAGCGCCGGCACGTAATTCCCTGCAACTTCGCGACTGTACCGACGGCCCAGTGGTCTTTACTCCCCTTCAATCTCGCCGCAAACTCGCTTGCTGTTTTTGCTTTGCTTTATTGAAATTCCTCCTGTCTTGCGTTTGTTTGCTTTATGTTGCACCTATATATAGATTCGATTTATAAATTTTAATGAAATGTAGAGTTTCGTATAATTGTTTCAAAAAATTTTTCAATTATTTTGAATGAAATTACTCAAACAATGCAGAATATATTTGTAAAAATTTTATTCTTGAAAACTAATTAAAATAAAAAGTTTGAAATTTGAAAAACTTTTACAAGGCTGAATTTCTGGCTTCATATCAGTCTATAGTGAATTTCAGAAAGCTTCAAAAATTGATGGAATAAGTTAAAACTAAGTACGTCGTGTAGTTTTGAAGATTTCACAAAATAACGCGAAAGTTTAGATGAAATTTAAAAATTCTTCCGACACTCAAAAACAGTGCGGAATAAAATACAATAAAATTATCTAAGTCAAACTGCCGGCACTGGTTCGTTTATGCACCTAACAAATAATTGTTCATAATTAAGCACTTGAACCACACTAAATCACGTGCACAATATTCAACTGCACGTGTCTTTATACGCATGAGCAACCGCACCAGTCAAACAGCCAAAGCAACAAAACGCGCGTAACACGCCGAAACGAGCCCCTAAATAAGCGCTTACCATATCTCCGCGTCGCATCTTATCGAGCACGAGTCCCGCGGAGAGCTCGTAAAGGTGCTCGTCGCCGTTGTCATTTCGGGTATCACGTTTACGTCTCCTCAGACGTTCCGCGCGGTGCGGAGCTCACCCGCCCCGGCCCTCCCTCGCAGGCGTTGCGCGGCGCGCAAGCCGGCTTCGCGCGTCGAAACAGCTCGCGGCGCCGTCGCCCTGTGAAGAAGGAGGCTCTTTCTTATTTATCTGCGGGCTGACGCGCGGAATTTCAAATGAGCCGGCGGCCTGGGTAGCGTCGCGGTGCCCTCGGGGGACAAGGAGACGCTGCCTTGACTTTCGGGGAGAGGCGACGAGGCCGGAAGTAGCGGCGGGTGATCAGTTGGGTCGGCTTGGAGCAATTAGGGTGTGTGCCGGTTGCGACGGTATTGTGTGATACGTGATTTTTGACAAGGATTTTGACCATTCTAGCTTGTATATTTGGAAGCAGATGAATTTCATAGAAGTTCCATGTATTTTCGAATAATTATTAGTTTATTAAAAGAAAAATTGACTTCTGTAACAGCAGTAAAATTGATTAACACAAGTGCATAGACTATTTTAAGAAAGATAATAGTTGATCATTTTCAATACTTTTTTCTGTGAAATGAACACTCAGCGCGTAGCTGTATTATTAGTACAGCAAGTCCAATATTTGCCAATTCATTCGAAACGTGCAGAAGGAAAGCTGCAGATATATACGCGCGGTTCCGTCGGAGCGGAGTAGTACACGATCGTCGGGCGGCGAGAAATATCGCAAATTTCAGCCCGCAAAGAAGCCGCGAAGGAAATTTGCTCCGTATCTGATTATTATGGGGAAGAATATATTTTGTGTGGATGTGCGCGAGATAAGTCATATGTCACCGTGCGGAAGGTGGGGCCACCGAGCTGCGTAAGAGGGGGCGGTTGGAAAATGTGGGCCTCTTGATGAATTATTACAGCTCGCTGGCTATCTCGTTGCTTGGCGGTTAAAGCGCGAATATTATTGAGGCGCCCGTGACGTAAATACGTTGTAAATCTTCTCGATTTCTACTTATTTGAATTCGAGAAAGACATGTTTTTTTGCATAAAAAAAGTTCTTCCTAGAGATAGGTATTCACATTGCCCTATAAAAATTTATCACCGAAAGTACAGAGCCTGCAAATCTTCTAAAAAAAATGCCTTCTGATCCCCCTTAACGAAGGGTTAACTCCATTTCTCTTTTTATTCGCTCGAGAAAAACTTGCCGCGGCGTTAAAACAGCCGTAGAGATCAAAAAGAGAGAGAAAGAGAGAGGGGGGGACAGAGCGAAAATCCGCCTCGCGAGAGGGACGGAAAACAACGGCGGAAAGAAGAAGCAGAATGCGCGAGAAGTATAAAGTTGCGATCTGCGAAATGGAGAAAAGTCACAAAGTTCCTTTCAAACGAGCTTTTCTCCGAGCTTCCGCCGTAACGGAAGGAGTTACCGTTCGCGTGCTTGCGCGTACAACGGCCCCGCGCGTGTATACAAGCTTTACCTCGCAGATGAACGCGCGCTAGTTTGTCAATGGACGTGGGAGAGAACTATCGCAGGGGGGGGAGGGGGGTGAGATCGACTCGCGCCGAAGCTCATCAGACATTTGTGCTTTGTGGCCCGAAAGAGGGAAATACTTCCTTAAAGCCTCCCGGTTATTTGCCGCTGATCCCTTTTATTTTTTTTCCCGCGCCTTCGCTCCCTCATTTCGGCGAGCTCTCGTGTTTTCTCTCCCGTTCGAGCGGAATTTTCAGTCTATTTTTACTTGACACAATCTTGCTTAATGTAAGCCAGGAATGGTGGATCTGTGTGCTGTGAGATTTTAATAACTTACAAAATATATTTTTTTGTGGGGCAATAAGCTCGAAATATTTATGTATTGTCCAAAAGGTAGGCTTAAGTATTCGAAATTTTTTTTTAATAAGAAAATCACATTTTTAGAAGAATTTCATACAAATAGATACAAATAGTACACAGAGAAAATGTTTCATTAACATTTGTGATTAAAAATTATTCCAGGAAAATTATCGAACAGTTATAAAAGTTATGAAACATCGGCTTAAACTGTGACACATTGTTATAATTCCTGCCGCGACCTTCTACAACACTCTTCAAACAAGGAAACTTCCATATTTACGTATAAATGTACTTGTATTTTTGGCGTGCTGAAATGTAATGTTTAGGCAAGAAATTCTTTCTATGCCCAAATCAATAATAAAAATCGTATAATAATATTGACATATAATTATAAAAAATTTAAAGGCAAATACTTGAAGACATTACCATTAATTTTTTGTAATACGATTTAATATTTGAAGCAAAGAGTAAAATATAAAGTTGGTGTTCCGGTCCTTCGTACGTAGTGAATATTCGTAATTGAATTTCACGTCAGAACCTCGCTGGTAGAAATTGAAAACATTTTCAGAGCATTTTTTGGCCAGTTTTTCATAAATGACCAAAAAATACTCCATAATTGGCCAATAAATGCTAAAATTTCATCTCAAAGCATTAAAAATGGTTTGATTTCTACTAGGGCTTTTTTTATGAAATAAAGTTTAAATATTTCAGTATAATAGTAATTTTAAACGAGTTAATGAAAAATTTTACGCATGCAGTGTGTTTTTAGACCCGCAGCGGAATTAATCGTTGATTTACAATATAATCCGAAAAACAGATTGCCCGATTCAGTTTGTCCTTTCATTAATTTTCCTGCTTTCAATTTTTTAATCTCAATTTACGGCTTATTTATCAAGCCATCTCTGCCGCTCAATTTTATATCCCCCCTTTATTTTCGTTCGTGCTTCCGCGCGAGTTCTTATAAAATTACATATTTGCTGTTTCACTTTTATCCGGCACATGCATGCCGTCAAAGGAAATTGTTCAATTGTTATCCCAGCATTCTTACAAAAATCCTCTCAAAGGAACTTTTATTTTTCATAAATTCCCGTTCTCAAGGCGGGGAGAATCAAATATTCTCCATATTCTTTTCGCTTGCTGTAGTTTCTTTGTCCATCTGCGTCTTTCATCGCGAGGAAAAGCCATGGAAATATGGCGTCGCGAGGTGATTCGGGAAAACAAAAGGAGGAACAGGGAGGAAAGTAAGGAATGACAAAATTATTCCCTTTGATCGCAAGTCCGAAGTGAATTCAGCTGAATTTCAAGGCAATTCCCGCAATTTTAAAGTTCGGAAGTCTCGGTTCTCTCAGTCAGTGTGAGCTCAAGCCGAGTATAACGAATCTGGTATCTTTGTGCTCGGATTAATTGCTGAGTCTAACAACCCGCTTTCCTTAACGTTTCTTTTTCTTTCGCAACTTTTTCTGTGCTGATGCAAGCATGACTAGACGAATTTTATGATATGAGAAAAGTTGCGTTTAGTTCTTTCTTCAAATTTATTGCTAACAGATATGTGTATCTTTAGATTTTGTTGCAACGAATTATACCTTACAAGACTTCGCGTCTGCAGTTTATTTCGTCTAATAAAGTTTATCACTTTTGCACATTGATTCCCTTTGCTGAACATGTCGATTTTTTTTAGTTGTCAACAGTTGGGGAAGCGACTCAAAATGAATCAATTAAAAAAATTTCTTAAATTCATCGATTAGTTTAGAACTTCAAGCAATCTGAAATAATTTCTAAGCTACTGCACCCAACCCAGCCGCCAACTAATCAATTCCTAAGCAGCGAGACAAAGCTTAAAATTAAAAATAGTCCGCACCCTCCATTACCGGGGGGTGAACTCAATGCAAATTATCGAAGCGCCATAAAAGCAAGCCGAGGCATAAATTTATTTGTATTTACTTGGGTCGTTCGCGAGGGCGAGCCGCCGCGAGGATTACCGCGCGCATAACCGGAATTAATTCTGCGGTTCGTTAACGGCATTGCGCCCGATCGCAAAACATCACTATACGAAAAGTGGGAGGGGCCGCGGGAGCCGATTGATCAACGATGAAAATACGCTCCGGGGCAATAAGTGAATTAACTGGTCGCCGCTGCTTTCCAAGCTTTTTTCTTTTTTTTTTTTTTTTGGTCGTCGGAATTTCGCCGCGCATGAATGGGTGAAACATAGTTAGGAAAACTGATGGCGAATGAAAATTAGGTTGAAGCGCAGCTGTTTCTGGGTTTTTTGATCGAATGAAACACTTTTTGTGATCGGAAACTAATGGCATTGATTTTTTTCCGAGAAGCTTTTGGCGCGCATATCCATTCGCAGTCGTCGATTAAACAATAAACACCTCTTTTAGGGCATCGCCACCTGAAATAGCATCCAGGGCGATTTTAATTTTGCGTCCGCTTCGTCGCGGGTCCTCGAGAGTCATTAATATTTCCGAAGCGGCATTTCTGGTCTTGCCCTTATATCCATCTGACCTCATCGTCCCGAGCTCCGCACGAAATATAAACGCTAAAAGTGCCCAAGTTACTCTAGAATCTCCGCGCAGCGGAATCATCAATATCTCAATCGCCGCTTGTCGATAGCAATATTCCATCGGCACTATTCCGTTCCGTCAACGCCGCATCTCCTGCACCTCTGCCTTGTATATCTCTTTCCTCGCGAAAATAGCCAGGCGCGTCATTAATTATCGGCCTCGCTGCGATGCATCGAGGAAGCGAAATCACGATAAATCGTTCTCGCGCCGCGCTTATAATAATACGTCGGCGATTTATTTCCGCGTCGGCTACGCTTTTTTCGTCTGCTAATCAAAGAGAGCCGCGATTCGCGCGTCTCTCGAGCCGGCGGAAGGTTATTTCTGACGGCGGCGGAGTTTAAGGAGTCACCCCACCCCCCGCCCCCCCCGGGTCCGAATTATTTAAAGGCGACTCTTTGGCTGACTTATTTTCTGGCGGATCGGATATAACCTACGGCTGCGGAGGGATGGGAATCGGGTCACGGAAACCGAGGAGTTATGTATTTGTTATGAGCTGATTTAGGCTCGAGTGACGCGCTCGAATGATCGGCTGAATGTTTCACGCCGGAGATTGTATCGCGATTGACGAGGAGCCTGCAGGATATGACGTGGATTGTAGAAAGCGGATTGCGCGAGTTGGCCGGCCGTCCGGGCGAATTCCTTTTTTCCGAAATCAGACTTGATGTGTGCTGCGTGAAAGTTTTATGCGGCTTGTGTCTGGAGCAAACGTTTTCTTTATTCAGCCTCGCGATTCGCGCTGAATTTTCTCAGAAAGTTGATGTAAAAGCAGTCGGACTGATAAGTAGATTTAAAGGAAATTATAGGGAATATTGAAAGTACGATGTGGAGAAAGGCTATCGAATAAGAAACTGGAATAGAAAATAATATTCAATAAATAGATAAGGGATTCGTTTAACGTCAGTCGCTTGTCAGAAAAATACGAATTCACAATACGTTAAATTTTAATTTGAATAATTCATGTAAAAGTCGATTCCTGCAAAAAATTGCACATTGTACAATTTTGCAATAATAATGTCATTTACGCGCAAGAGCTTGAATTAAAATTACAAGCACTGTCCCTCTCTCGATCTCTCTCTTTTTGCAATTATATTAAAGCTCCTAAAAAAGCTCGCGCCCCGTTTAAAGTTACATTTCCGCAGAAACGTCAGTTCGGCGGCGAGTTACGGATGCCAGCGTCGTTAATCTCCCCGCGGGCCGGAAAGTATTCCAGAATCAATGTAAGCCGCGCCGGAAATCGCGTTCTGGTCGTAAATCTATTTATATCTCATTTTAAGGGATCGCGCGCGGCAGCGAAATTCGCGGGGAATTTATACGATAAGCAAGAAACGAAAGCTCCCGCGCGCGCGGGGAGCGAAGAAAAATAGCAACACCCGGGGAGAGAGGAAGCGTCCGTCGCGGCCCTAACGTCCGATCTCCTTCTGCATTCCAATGCCGCGGCATTCCATCTCCCGAGCGGGGGGGGGGGCGACTTTCCGCAGCTGTCGCCGCCCTCGTGAATGCGCAGGAAAACGGCCGGCGCGACGATCCCTGCGGCGAAAAATTCGACGAGGCGCGCGCGCCTGCTCTTTTGGCTTGGCTC
This sequence comes from Ormyrus thymus, assembly GCA_035582935.1. Taxonomy (NCBI): domain Eukaryota; kingdom Metazoa; phylum Arthropoda; class Insecta; order Hymenoptera; family Ormyridae; genus Ormyrus; species Ormyrus thymus. The sequence goes on along the minus strand of JAWWEM010000177.1, from coordinate 17,332 downwards.
GGCTGCCGAGCTCGCCTGCTTCTTGATTTCTTAACGCGCTTCTTCGAGGGAGCCGCGAGAGGGGATGGCTTGAACTCGCGGCGCGGTTGAAAGTTGGAATTGATTTAGGGCCGGGGCTTAAGCTACCTGCACCTGCGCGCGCTTTAAAGAATTCGTGTATTTGTTGCGTTTGCTTGATTTATACACGTGCTTCGGTGCGGCGAGGCTCGGCCGTAAATTTCTTGTATTTTGAATTAATTAGGCTCTCGCGTTTTAAATGAAAATTATGCATTGAAGATTTTTGCGGCAAGTTATTAGATGTTTTATTAATTTGAGTAATCTGTTAGGTCATTAGGTCTTTTTTTTTAGCTTAAACAACAACGTTACCGATGGCTTACAATTACAGATTAATAACTGTATAATTGACTAATTGTATCGGAATTTTATAAGCAAGTGCACACTCTATAATCAGTTAGTAAATAGGTAGTCAGGCAATTCATGACTAAATATACGTTATCTCAATGAAGACTCGTTATTTGCAGAGAGTAAACTAAAACTCCTTGAATATTAAAAATGTTGACTTCAGATAATGCGCTTTTAAAGCAATTGCTCGCAGAAACGGAGCTACCTTTAAAAGCTCTCGCACCGAAGGGTGAATCAATAAGATATTTATCTTGCTCGCCGCTAGAAATTTACTTTCATTCGGACTCGACGCCGTGGGAAAAAGGCCGCTGTTTACAAATGCACACTCGAATTACAAATGAAACAGCCGGGCAATCGATTCTCCTCCTCCGAGTAGCCCGGCGGCTTTATTTCCATTTTCAGCATGGCGCGCCATTACCACCTGGCCGATGGCTGATGGCCTGGCGCGGGACGCAGCATTTCCGCGCGGCGGCGGCGGCGCTTCGCTGTGCACGTTCGTAAATAGCATGTTTTCTGGCTCAGCAGTGCAAACGTAACTCGATGCGCCCATTTAGAATTCAGCAAGCTGCGCGCAAAGCTCTGTCGCAGCGCGACTCTGCACTTTGTGCTGCCTTCGTACGCGGCGGTGCACTCACTCTGACGAGCGCGCATGAACTTTTCCCGGCTACGAGAGCTTTTCCTATGTAGCGGCCCTGCGATTTTCCGGCTCGCGGCGAGGCTTTCGATGATTATAGGGAGATAGTTTTAATTGACTGAGAGATTTCCGGCGATTCTTCTGGGGATGGCGAGACGTTGGTTCAGGTTATTTGTCGTTAAGACCGGCTTGCATGGAATCGAGAATTTTTGCTGAAGTGAAATTAGGTTGGGGAAAGTATTTGAACAGGTGTAGAAGAATTTCATTTTTTAAAGAATTTTGAGCTTTTAATAGAATTAGAAATCTTTAGAACGACAATAGATAATTTATTATAGAATAACTATTTCTATTCTTGAGTGAACAGAAATACAACGTTTCCATTGAATAAAGTTAGTGGATTGAGCGAAATTTCTTTCTAAACCGTGAAAAGATAACGCAAATTTATTCATTCGCTTGATGTTTAAATTGATTTTAATTGCCCCACGTGTATTCCCGATTAACTTCGCGAAATGTACTTTCAACCGATGTATCTGCTTACACACTCAGATTAAATCGAATAAATATGCCTCTCGGAAATCTTTGAATAAACAACATTCCAAATCCGACTAAAGGCACGAGGAAACGCCCGTTTCCCAGAGAATTGCTCGGGGACAAAGTGAAAATTTAGGGAGCATTGTCAATTTAAGCAGCTTCGCGCGCCGAGCAAACTCTTTTGCCCGCGTCGCCTCGCGTCAAAAGAATGTCTCCCCCGAGCTGCGCGCTCATCCGCGCAAGCCTATTAAATCTGCATAAGCATCCTTGCGAGGCTCTCGCGGCATAAATCCGCGCGGATCAGAGGGTTTCCGCGGTGCGTTTATCCTCCCGCTGGAATATATACTTTTGGCCGCGTATAAACGCAGACGCGTCGTTTAATGCTCCCGCGAGTCCGTCCTGCGAGTCTCCCCTGACTTTTAACTAAGGGATCGTGGCCGTAGGACACGTTTTCGCTCCGCTTTAGAAACTTTTCGTTGTTAAATGTCGGTTGAAGGTTTTTTTATTCGAGGTTTAACAGTTCGGCGTGAAGGATCGGGTGAAATATTTGTTTAATTTTGTACGATGTAATTAACTATAGAATGCCACTAAGCCGTTGGAAAACTTTTGAGACTGGGCGTGAGCTTGCCGAAGGATTTACTGCACTTTTAACAAAATTAGACGGGGGTTTAAGAAATGGAGACTGTTTTTGTAATGGGTAAAAAATTTATTGTAATCTCATGGAGTAGATAACTTACAAAATATTGTATAAAACCTATTATGTACAAATGAGTCATAATTTATTATTGTCTAACTTAATATTATCCTACGTACTAATATCGATATCATCACAGCTTTATCCCTGTACTCTTGTTAAAAAAGGCTTTCCTTCAATCATCCTAACAGTAATAAGTATTGAGTCTACGTCCTTTATATAATATCAGATAATACAATAACTGTAAAAACGAGCGTTAGCTAAGTTATATAAATTTTTAACCTATATAGGCGCATCTAAAAGTTTTTAAAACTCTGCGTGATATAAAAATAATTTAATACGAACTTAATTTTCCTACGTGTATTGGTAAACTCTTGGAGTCATTGGCTTTATTGTCTTCTCAGAAGGCACAGTAATCAAGGCTTTGACACTAGTAGATTTATACTAATATCTTAATCGAGTCGTGTAGTTAAATTCTACTTATTTTTACGATGAAATATAGTTTATCAAGCAGAACGTGAATGACGATGATGTAGAATAATGTAAAAATCATTGGTAAACGGTAATGCATTTAAACACTCGCACACTGCACTGAATCGTCAATTGCTGTCGAATAAACAAGACTTCGACTTGCGAAGAACTTTGATTTTCTTAACAAGTCCTCAATCGCATCTTCAACCTCATCCAAATCTCGCCGTTTTTTCTCTAATCAAGCGACAGTCACAACCGACACTTAATTGTATTGTATCGTTCGCTATATTCTTAGATTCCACATTGACAATCTTCACGTCTATCCAGGCGTATTTATTTTGACAGTAATATACGTGATTCAGTGGAGTCTTACTATCCCTGCAATGCATCGGGGCTCTGGAATGATGAAAATAGTAAATGTTAAATATTTTGTATTTGAAAATAAAATGTAAAAACAAAACTAACAGATACTTACGTGCATTTCAGGTCTTTGGGCCAATTATGACCCACGATTTCTGAATGGTCTGGATTTAATACAAGCACTACTTTGTTTTCTCTATTAATAGCTTCCTTCGGCCTGGTTTCGTGTATCTAAAAAATTAAAGTTTCAAGAGAACATTTAATTTTTTCAATCGTTAAAAGAGTTTAGAAAATTTTTAATAAACAATCTCATTGAAAAACTAACCCTGTCCTCGCAATAAATTTGTTGAATACTACGACCGTCAAATCGCGACGTCAGCGGTTTTTCTTCGGTGTACAAAGGTTCAGGTAGAAGGGGATATTCCGATGGCTTCATGTAACTTGGTTGAGGATTCATTTGTCCATCGTGTTTTGCAGCACGATTGCTTGTTGCTGTCTTTCCGCCTCCTAAGCCGCCTTGTGTTGGTCCGAGCAAAGGTTCAATAACTGTATCATATACGCCGATCTCATCAGTTAAAGATCGGAATTCCTCAGGCTCTTCGGGCCCTTCTGCACGACTCTTTACAAAGGATTCATCTTTATTTTCTACTTCATCTTCTCTGTCTTCGTCGACTTCTTCTTTATCTTCATCGTCTTCATCATCGCTGTCAAATTCTTCTTCTTCATTAAGTTCAAAAGCAGTATCGTCAGAGAAGAAGTTGGAGTTATTATAAACAAATATTATTTTCTGCAACAAAAAAAAATTGGCGGAATCAGTAAATGTTTATAAAAATATTGAAATTTTTTAAAAATTTTTCAAAAAAAGTATTTTATGAATTTAATACGCTTGAATCTGACAAAGCGGTTTTTAAAAAAACTTATAAATCAATTACCTGATCCATAAATTCAGAGTCAGAAAGCAGAATATCTTGTATTAATTCTTCCGGATAATTTTCTACATTGTCGCAAGTCATTTCTCCGCAGGAAGTTGGGTATTTCTTATCATCTTGAAATTCGTAGTTCTCAAATTTATTTTCCGGATTAAATGGATAATTTACCTAAAATGCAAAAAAAACTACATTCATATTTTGAACTTTAATGTATATAATGATAATTAATTTAAGTATGATGCGCACCTGAACGATTGGATTTAAGAAGGGCCGTAAGCGATGTGAAGATATAGGTAATCCTTTAGCATTACTAATGATCTTGGCACTTTGAATACTTGCACTAGCTAAATCGCATAAGTACGTGTCACAGTTCTGTAAAATGTGTAATTAAGCAGCTGAGTATTAATTATAATACGATTTTCATTACTTTCAAAACAATGATTTTAGAAGTAATTTCTTTAATTCAAGTAAAAAATTGCATACCGTGTTTTTCGATTTATCCTCTGCGTTGATTATGAGTTTTTGCGATTCGTCCAAGAAGTTGTTCTCCAAATTGTCGAAATTAATTTTCCGTGAAAAAAGTCTGTAGCAGGTTGCGGTGTTAGATGCCTGAAAAATATAGGTATATTAAATAAAAAAATTTATTTATTTTATTTTATTATTAATTATTGACCAGCGAGTAATGATTTCTAGTTACGATTCAAATTAGAAAATTGATTCTTTGTTAAAGAGAAGTAATCGCTTTTAAACAAAATAAAGCGACACTTTGTGATAAGCAATTTCCAACTGTCTTTGACATTGGAAAGCGCGGTTATCTAATTTGCAATTAAAACTTTGTATTTCAGTAATTAAGTAAAATATCAAAATTAGCATTGTCTTTTGATAAATTGAATTACGATCTCATTAATTTTATCAAATAAAACAAATATTTAAAAAAGTTTATTATTGCTTTTAGTTCAAGGCAATGTCAATTACCATAATTTACATAAAGTGTAACCACACTGGCCAAATCAATCATTTAATTAGCACGAAAAAACGAATTAAAGGATTATTACTACACTCACCAAAATCAGGAAAACCGCACTGAAAAAGAAAAGCCTTGACCATGCCTCAACACTTTGACTCATCTTGGCTTTATGAATGAACGCGAGCAAGTGACTAATTAATCGTTGCGCGTTCCTACGGATGTATAAAAATAAAAAAAAAAAAAGAGTCCTGCGCCCGCCTGTGACTTGTGCCTTTTTATATAATTAGCTGTTCGCTAGATTAGAGAGCCGTCGTCGCGTCGTGCGGCTCGTCGGAGCTCGCAATGTCTAATGGAGCTCCTGGACCGGCACACGGGTTGTTATATCCGCACTCTTATCACACTTATCAAACGGCGCTGCCGACGTCTTTTCTCGACGCCCGGCCTTTTCAACCGCTTCTGGTTAACGCACACGGGGACACCCACGCGGCTCGTTTTTTTTTTCTCCTTTTCTATCAGTCGGAGATGAGAGGCGCTCGTTTTGATAATTTCGCCTTTAATTGCTTTTCCGAGACTGTACGTGCGAGGCATTATCGGTGCGATTTTCACGGCACTCTTACGACAGGGGATTCTTTATTGACGTCAGTGTTTGGTTTTTTTTTCGAAAAGCTTTCGGCGATCGTCACTGGTTTTGTTAATTCGAGAGATCGTTTGACCGGGACGCCTGCATTTGTACGGGTCAGTCGTAAATTAATTTAATGACTTTGGGAGTAGATCTGGCAATTATTGAACAGTAAAAATTGATGATTTATTCTCTCTTTATGTTTTAAATTTCCCGACTAAGAAGAAATACATTGTATACCACTCCTTAAAGAATGAGTTTAAAAGTTACTGCATTTTTAGCGGCTTTCCAGTTTTATAAACTGTTGTAGGTACTTTCAATGAAATATTCTGAGAATTAGTAGTACATGTATTTCGGTACCTATATCTAGCTTTGTTTTGACTGTATTCCTTATCAGAAATTAATAACAAAGTATCTTGCTAATAGAGTGATAGAGTACATTTTTATAAATAAATTTCAGTTCTTAGAATTGGCCTTTCAATTGAAAACATTTGATTGTCTTGTTAAGATTTTACCTACTTTATTCGTTATTGGTATCCTTGATTGTTGGATAGTTGAACAACAATTAAAGTTTCTGCACTCTTAGTTTTATCTTTTCGTTTTGCATTTAATTCGAAAATCTATCAGATTTATTGTTCCGTTTAAGTTTTCCAAGATTATTAAATGGCACTGCAAGAAGCAATTTCTTCAAAACAAATGATTATACTATCACTGTTTATGTTTATAATTCCTTGGACAGCATTTTCTTAGTATATTTTCGTTTTAAATCCATCATAACGATTATTTTGCCGAACAAATAATTCATATTGACCCACTTATTATCGTTTTTTTTTTCATACAGAGTGTTTTTTTCTACAACAAAATACACTAAAAAAATTGTGAAACTTTTAACTAATTTATCACACATTAAAAATTTTATCTAATACTACAAGTTAAAACACTTGAGTTAATAGTCGTTTTTTATTCTGTATTTCCGGTGAAAAGCATTCGCATTTGATGTAGTTTATCAATGTTTTTAAAAATATACTGCAATCTTAGCATTTAGATCATCATTCTAGTCTATTAATTTCATCATTCTCTAGTCCATTAGACTATCATATCCAAAGGAAGTTGTGACGAAGAAACCGCAGCATCCCTTCATTGCGCATCTTTTCATTACATAACAAATAGGCGATGCGAAATTTCTGAAGCTTCATACGCAAGTCGGTGACGATGATCGGAATCATCAGCCGATAAGAAGCAGACTTGATTGCGCTACCTACGCTGTTCCGGTGCACGGCGCGAAGTAAAGCTTTGCGCCGTTCGGCGGACGTGACGTCCGAAAGAAGGATAAAGCTGCTCCGGGGATTTTCAGCGTAAACGCGCGTCTTTCTGGATGCCGAAGCGGTCAGGAGTTTACGCATGTTCTCGTTACGGCTTGCGAAGCGTGCCATGTCCGGTGTCGGCCGATAATATTCCACGTAATAATTATTACTTGGCGCCGGCTGAAATAAACATACGGGGAATCCTGCTATCGTATTACGCGGCCTTTTATCGTTCGGAACTAGACATTTTTTCAGTACCGCTATTTTTATTTCAGGAAAAAGCTGCGGCTAGACTGCACGCTGGAATGTGCTAATTCAATTTTCGGACACGGGGAATTTACGAAAAATAAGGGCGTTTACTTCGCGGAGACAGATGACTGTGTTTTATGTGATTCATAATAAGCTGAATACACTGAAAATCTGGAATACCTAAATTTAATTATAAGCTTGTCTCGTCCTAAAGTGACCAGAGTTTAGCGGAAGTGCAAATCTAGATAAACATCTGTCAGACACTAATGAGCTTAAGAATTTTTACCAAATATTTGTACGGTTATAGAATATTCAATGAAATGTAATACGATTTGATTCAAAATTAACAAAGAATATTTTTAAGCTCATAAAGATCATTAATTTGCTATCAAAAAAATTTCCATTACAAGTGATGATAAATAATTGAATTTAATTTGTTCGTTAATGATCCTTCTATAAAGCAATTACGCTTAAATTTTTGTAATTGTTCTAAAAATAGAAACAAGAGAAATTTTTCGTCAAAAATTATTTTAAGATCCGATACTAATTATTTTCAGTGATAATAATGTTTACACAAAAATATTTGGCCACAGACGAGCACAAACAAGTTGTTGTTTAGAAGAGCTTCAAAGTTTATATCAGGAAATATTCATTTTCATAACTAAGTTTTGAATAATAATTTCACGGGTACTTGCTCGGGTACTTCTTTAAAACTTTCTAAGAGTTTTATTTATTTCATGCAAATACGAATGACAAGAAATACCAAAGATGCTTTAGTAAATAGAAAATCCGCCTGAATAATGTATTTGATTATAAATTTGTTTTTTACGACAATTAATTATTATGTTTACAGCATCTTTTAATGTAGCCAAAATAATTACTTTTATTCAGATAACCGATGGGTATTTCCGGATTTTTGAATCTTAGCAAACAATAAGGCGTATTTATTCAATAATACTGATTTGTCTGTATAATGCTCCCGATAATAAGAGCTGGAAATATATACTTATTCATAAAAAGGTTCAATAAATTTTAAAAAGAAAGTTTATAGTCTAACTATAATTTGATTTTTTTGGAATTTCAAACTTTTACGTACATATAATTTTATACGAAATAATACAAATGTCGATTATATGTACATATAATTAAATTTCAAACAAAATAAAACAAGACAAAGATTATAAGGAAAATTATTTATTCATAGAATAAAGTACAAAGGCTTATAACTCTTTAACTGTCCTTACAAAACAGAAATATTACCCTCAAATACTTTTCAAATTTGTAATTAAAGATTTATAAAAATATCGCGTTTTTATTTTTTACAATTTAACTTCCTACGACTTGAAAATCACAGATATCAATAACTCAATAAACAACCTAAATTATATCTAAATATTTTTAAGTTTAACACATACACTTTATTTTGATAAAAAATCAATTAGTAATATATTCTAATTTTATTTTATAGAAGTAATCTAAATTTAGATCCAATATTCATTTCTGCATTCTAAACTCGCATTTTTTTACAAATGCAATTATCTGGCACCGGAAAATCATTTACTTCTTGTTGTGATACGCCTATATTGTCTGTTGGAACTGACAATAGTTTCTTTATTCGTTCGTAACTTTGCTCGCATCTATAGACATAATTTAATTCCCAAGTTGTTTTATCTCCGCAGGTATCTCCACGTTGTCTGAAAATTAGAATAAGAACATTGATAATGTTGTTACGTGGTTTATATTGTTTTCATCATCCTTATTATAAAAATCCCACGCGAGATTCGTTCGGTTTATAGGATATCGAAAAACCGCTCGAGTTTATCGAATTATAAAAAAAAAAAAATTGAATCACGAATACCAAATGTTTCAGGTCATTTTGATTTAAATTATGCAATGTTAGTTTGAAGCCAGGGAATCCCTGGATTATCATATCAAGTTAGACGTATAAAACCCTAGATAGACAAAAATGTGGACTTGCGCAGTTTTAATTTTTTTCTAATATTAATTTGATATATTACTTTAAATACTGCTTTCGAATATCTATCACTTATTATGTAATTAGAAACTTCGTGGAAGATGGAACTTTATTATCGCAAATACACGACTGAACAGGAACGTGATAACGAAAGTAGACATTTGAAAATTAATGGTATATCAAGTTCAGGAACAAAAAATAGCTTCAGTGGCAAAAATGAATTAATTGTGATTTTTAAGAAATCTAATTTTAACACGTTTTGATAAAATTATGATAAAAAAGTTTTTGAAACAGGCGAAATTAGCTTACTACTGTCATTATTAAATTAGCTCATTACTGTTTTTCCATAATACATAATTATTAGACTTAAAAATTAATTCAATGATTTTTACTTTTATATATTACAATTTGATCAGCTTATATAATAATTCGAAGAGATGAAAAATTACTACTCACCTGCACGTAACAAGATTTACTTTTTGTGTCAGTTCGGATCCAATGTTTAATATATAGTACTCTTTTCCATGCACATTTTTCCACTTTTGAGGTAAAAAACGTTTAACCTTAAAGAACATCATAAATATAATATGTTAATGACTGAAAAGAATTTTTTTATTTTTAAAAATTCAACTTACTTCAATTGGACAATTGAATTTATTTGGTTCGCCACCAGCAAGAAGGGGAATTTCAGGCGTCGTTGGAAAAGCCAGTGGTAAGTCCGAAAAATCGCCATTTAGATAGTTTTGATAAAAGGAAGGATCTAAATTTAGCATTTCTTCTTTCAGTGTATTATTATGAGACTGCAAATAAAAACAAGTTTCAAATTTTTTATTTATTTTATCATTCTGTAAAGTTTATAATCCATTAATAATTTGAACATACTAATTTTTTTAATTTAGAAAAACGGTTCTTATTACAAATGATGTTAAAAATAAATTGATGCTCATCTAATATTAGATAAATGATCATTAATTTATTTAGCCTTACATTGAATTAAACTGAAAAAAATCGTTGAATACTTACATTCAAAATTTGTTTTGTTTCTCTAACAACTTTTGAAAGTTGTTCGTACGGATAATCAGGATCATTATCTTCTATTGTATAAATATTTGTAATATTAGGGACATATTTATAATTATATTTGTCGATATTTCGGTCTTGTTCCTTAAAGTCGAAACTTTCAATTGATATATTTCGTTGTAGAACGCTTGATTCTGTTTGAAGTGTCTGAAACAGTTTTTTACAAGTTGTATAAGATTGTTATTGTAACGCAAAAGAAAATTTTTGATTTTTAATTGCTAAATTAATTTTTGAATTAATATTAAATTCTACATTATCTTCTCCAGTTTTGAAAAAGAATTACTTTCTGTTTTTGTTAGAAATTTAGAAAAATATTATCTTATTCAGTCAGGTAAATTTTTTAAGATAACCCTTTAAGTCATACGTAGTCGCCGATATTATTTTACAACTGAGTGGGAAATCATTTACTGTCTAAACATAAGTTCATTCTTTGAATTTCGTTTACGCTGATCTTATATATGATTTATAGAAATCTTCTAATCGATTTATGCTGCGATTCTAATCTACGAGTTTGACTTGTTCGGATTTTCTAATAAAGGACGACTACAAGAGTAATTTCTACATATATCTGTATTGAAAATTTAAATCTGAAAGTACTGAATTGTGTTACTTGTCATTGACCTCGAATGTTGTAATACTAACTTATATTTAAACTTTACTTGTAACCTTGAACCTAACAAATAAGACTTATGCGTTGTAATAAACACGTGCCACCGATTTATCTGTTTCTTTTTTGTTATTATTTTTTAATATTTTAGTAAAGTACACGATAAAACAGTACACGCTATGATTTTATTATCAACGATAAATGTATATCTCGTTATAGGTTCTTTTTTATAAAAAGAAAATCAAGTTTAAATGTAATATTGAGTTCATAAAGTTATTACTTGAAATAATCCGTTTTGAAATTTTAAGCAAATAAACCTTAAAAATTAAAGTTAAAGTTGTACGTTGTTATCAAAAGACTTTTAATAATTTTGTTTCTCGTATCAACATATTTCTGATAAATATAGGCTCTAATATTTATTCGACTTTCAGTTTAGAACTTTGCGCAACTTGTTTCAATAAATAGATTGTACAAGTAGTGCGTACAAGTGTTTTTCGACTCGTGTGATTACTCGCTTCGTTTGGGTGATAACTCTCGCACTCATACGAACACCTGCTTTATACACAATACACTAGTTGCACAATATACTATTTTCTAAACATTCTAAACATACTTGCTTAGAGGAATAATATTTTATTCGATCAAATTTTCCATTTTTTCAAAATTTTTCGATAAATACAACATTTAAATTGCGTTAAATTGCAGCAATTGTCAAGTTCCAACTTCGTTACTTATCCTTTGCTAATGACTTTATCACATCCTAATACTCACCGCAATCAAGAGAAGATAAAACCAAAATGATGTAATTAACGACGAGCTCCGAGACCGAAACATTTTGCAACTAATCTGCCGCAATTGCTATCAAAATCAAGCGCATTAATATACTCCCGCACTGATTTCGCACTGCAAAAAAAAAATAAGAGTCAGGCGCGCAAAAAAGTCCGCACAAGCGTTGAAATAAACGAATCGGAAAATCCCGAAGCTCCGACAAGTCGAGCCTCCAGACTCAGCGATTTCGCGCACTAAACCGCTGTATCACAGACGCGCCTGGAATCCCCTCGCAGAATCCGCCGTCCGGAGACTCACCCGGCATCCAGTCGACTCCTTGCACCACGTTCGGCTTTTACGCCGGTCCTTATCTCCAACTCTTATCGGCCGCGCGCACGAATGCGAGCAGCGCACGCGGGCGCGACACTTAAAGCCCGGCCGGGCTCGTTTTCGCCTCTCGCGCGCGCAGGTTTTTCACCATCTCTCGCGCGGTGCTTGGAGAGCCTCGATCGGGACAATCGGAGCGCCGGCGAGCGAGCGTCTGCGCCGACGGTCTGAAACCGGCTTGTCTGCTTCGCGCCGAGCGTCGGCTTCTGGAGAGGAGGAGAGAGCATTTTTCTAGGCGAGGAGCACTGCTCGGTGATGTACGCCGATTCTCGTAAGTGTGCCTCGCGAGATCCGGTTGCGTTCCTGGTAAAAACTCGCGGCGCTTTCCTCGTGCAAAAGTCGCATTTTTAAATGAGTCGAGACGGAGGAAATAGTTGCATTGAATATTCATGATACGCGTGAAGGTTAATGTGGACAGAAACTAATTGTTGAATATGGCTACTTTCTTTCTGATATGGGTGCTTCTGAAATATTTGATATGATCGTAAAGGACAACAGATCTTTTTTGCCTTAGTTCAAGTCGCGTTTTAGAATTGATTAGATAATTATTACGCTATGATTTTTCATGCGTCAAGCTATGTGAAATTTATTTCAAGAATTGTAACTTTTTGATTGCTTTAAATCTTGTGATGGACGCGCTAATTACCGAGACGAAATATTATTTGAAATTTCAATTTCAGATTTCTTAGGATTGATAATACATCATTAACTGTCTGGCATAAAAAAAATTCCGAATCATTTGAAAAATGAGATGTTGATATTAAATGCTGTAATCGACCTTTTTAGAATTTAAGACGCTGAAATCTAGGAACGGAATAAAAGATTATCTTAACCGTGAATTTCATACATAATATTGCTTCTATTGAATCTCTTGCAATTTATCATACAGTCGGAAAAAATGAATTTTAAGAAAAATAACGAGTTTCCTTAAGTATCAGACTTTTCTTCGAATCATTTCCATAATAAAATAGTGTAACCTTTTGGCAAAAAAAAACATTCTCAAACCGTGTCTTTTTTTAATGATATACCTACTAGTCTATATTTAATTATAAAAACAGCCTGAAAACGCAGTGAGATAATATGTTATTCGATTTTAGCACGTGAAAATCCGTGAAAAGTTAAACATCGAGAAGCATTTTTAGTTCCTTTCTTTTGTTGTCTATTTTTATTCTTCGTTCAAAGAAGCAATTACACGATTCGAAAAATACGTAAAAACGAACTTAAATCTTCCCGGTGTTTTCAAAGGAATGCAGTATACGTCAGCGTAATAGACGTAATTTTGCCAACAACCAATACTTGGTTGATTCATACGTCAGAGATCTGACGGTGGGACACCTTATCCAATCGTTCGGTAAAAGAGCTGCGATACTAATTGCGTCACGAAATATCTTGTCTAATATCGTTACCTCGGCAGTTTGAAAATGGGGTTTCCAGCGTCTGTATATATACGTCATTGTATTGCACTATCGCGAGGTTTTTCAGCATCATTAAAATTATTGCTTTCATCGGTAATTAAATAGAATCTAATCATTTTTTAAGTCTTTAAATCTGTAAAAAAAGAGGACCATTATATTGATATTAAACATTTTTTTTTATTCTTGTAAAAGAATTATCTAAAAGAATGTTTTAATTTGTTAAAATAAATCTAAGCACGAATATATCTTTCTGATTTCATACTATTATGTCCCTCAGATTTAGATAAACTTTATGTGTGCTTCGAATCGCATTGTTACATACTTTTTGATATTTTTAACCAAAAAAAAAAGTTGTAAATAAAACCAATTATTTATTCATAAACATCTTATGTAAGAACTTCAAATGTATTTTCCAGGTTGGTTTTTCCTAACAATCACTTTGAGTTAGAAATTGGGAAAACTTGAATAAAACCGTTTTTATATTTATGAAAAAGGTGATATATAACTTCATTGAATAGTACTTTCAGATGTCCAAATTTGTGAATAACATTACATTATGCATAAATTTAGTATCAATTAAAGGTCAGTGACACTGCAAAAGTTTCCTTGTATGTTGTCTTCAGATTAAATTATTGCAGTTTAGGTGCACCATCTTCTATGTTGATTATTTCTTAATTTATGTTGCACATAAATATTTGGTCTAATGCAACTCTTTTAATTTGTAACTTATTAACAATGTATAACTTATGAATGACTAATTCTCGATAGCACTTTGTATTATTTCCGCTTGAGCAACGATTTGACGATGTTGATGCATTTTATTGATATAGTTACTCCGGAAGTAATGATGGCTGCATAATGTAATGTGGTTGTCAAATGATAATTTTGATATTCATTTACGTAGGCATTGACTTTGACGTCATTATTTTCGGTGCCTGTTAATTTTTTATTAATCAAATCCCGTTTGTGTTTTAAAATTATAATTTTCAAACCCATAATAATGTTTTACACATATTTTATACTGTTTATAAAATTCAGGAAATATTTTAAATTTAATGTTAAGTTTTGTTAATTTAGATCAAACTTTTTACTTAAGATGCATATTAATATTTAGAAATAAATAAAATTTTTGTAAATTTGAGTTGCAAGTAAATTAAAATGAAGTTTGAACAGAAGCTTACTACACGGAAATACAGTTTGAGATAAAAAGTGTATTATTGTTTTATGTTCTTATTTCTCAACTTAATTGAAAGTACAGTTGATTAATTTTCTGAGATGCATAAACTTCCATTTTTGATAAAGTAAAATGTTGCTTGTAAACATGTTGAAATTAAAATTATAAGTAGTCTGTATGACAAGAAGAGCCATTAGTGTTTTACGATAAGAGATAAGAAAGTGAATATAAAAGCTAACATCGATTCAGACATTTATTCAGACGATGTAAGAACCTCAACCAGTAGCAAAGTTATTTTTTGTTTGAATATGTTTCAAATTGTAAATCAGTGTTGACACCTGTGGTTTTAATGCAGTGTCGTTATAAATAGTCATTTTTTAACCATGAATGCAGTTATTAATAACTTAAAAACTGACACGTCGCTGATCGTTGAAATCCCGTTTTGTCAAATAAAAATAATTAAAATTTTTAAGTCGATGAAGTGAGTGTTCTGTGCTATGTTAGAAGACCGTTAGTGCATTTTGTTGTTGCAAGTGTATTCGTCCATACAGTTTGGTTAAAATAGTAGTTATTCAAATGTTTAGATTACGTAGAAAAAGTAAATTTAAAAGTAATTTGTAAAAATTAGTAATCTTTTATTAAGCACGTTAAGCACAAAATAAAGAAATGAAAAAAAAAAGAAAGCAATAAAGTTGCTCGTTTGAATTTTCTAATACAAAGCTTGTATCTCGCACCGAACTAATATTAAAAACGAATGTTTGAAAATTATTTGATGCATTGTGCAATAACAGTTCAGTCGAGGGAATCTCAGTAAATTATCCTCGCAGATCAAGTCAGATGCATAAAATATATCTTGCCTTGCGCAATTATCAAGTTACAAAGGCTACAAGAGCACATTTAGTTCAATACTGACGCTTATTGGCGTCAGCGTGTCTGTTGCTCGTGGACTCTGAATTGATAATTAATTCCGGAATTTCATTACTAAAACGACGTAATGAGCAGCTGTACAAGCTTTCTAATTACGCTGAACTAAAAAATCGTTCTTATTTAACACAATCTGTACCTACGCTTATACTTAAAAGTAGTTTTCTGTGTTGAAAAAATTTATTGCCAAATTTGTTTTCCGCTCGATGTCAACGGCAGTGTACAGGAATCCGGAAAAAAAAAACCAAATTTGCCGGCATCGGGACGCAATAAAAGCGAAAAGTAGTAACGCAGTCGTAATTTGTTCTCCAGTTCAGTAAAACTGTCAGTGTACAATAAATGTGGTGACGCGTGGATAAAAACAGCGATGAGAGCACGGCACGTGCGTCGAAACACGGAATGATGTCGGGACAATGAACCAAGCGTCTGCAGAGGAGCGCAAACCCGAACTTCGCGCGATAAACCGCCGCGATTTTTCGATCTGCTTAACCGCGCGTTTGTGAAAAATTTTTCCTCGTGAGATCGAGAGGAATTCGCTCCTTTAAAAGGCGAAGCCTGCTGCTCGGGCAAAAAAATAACATCCACGAGGCTGCGGAATTTCGGCATCCGCGAATATTTACATTCTTTATCGCCGAGGCTGTATTAATATTTAAATTGAAAGTTAACAGTGAAAATGCCGCGAGCAAAATAACTAGTTTTAATATGAATCAGCGGCCACAATTAAGCTTTTTGCATAGGGAGATACTGAACACTGTTTTAATATTAGCCAAGTGAGTCATTCGAAATGAGTTGTGCAAAATTTTGCATCTAGATGCAATCGATTTTTCCCTTCTCTCATCAAAAGCGTCTCGATACTTCGTACTTTGAGGTCAAACTCGGTTCTTAAGAAGTCGATGTTTGTAAATAATTTCTATCGTGGTACCTTTTCATCTTATCGCCAGATAAAATATATTTTCCGAGAAAAGCTCTCTTTCGCGACAAAACACAATAATTAAGTCACATTAGAGTTCGATTTGCGAGCTCTGAAAATAAAAGCAGATGGCGATGATGAAAGTCGGTATTACGAATATAAGATAAACTAGTGCTAAGCATTGCGTTTGCATATGAAAAGACTGCGAGCAGTCGAGCTGGGAGAAGCAACGCGCGTCGGCGCTAAGCGATAAATGATAAGAGCCCGAATAAAAGTGAGCATCTCATCGTTTAATTGTATTATATGACACGCGACCTTCCGACCATCAACACTGATTTATTTACACTCGTACATTCATGAGGAGAAGCAAAAAACATTGTTTACATTAGTGTTTCGGTTTTATTTATTTGTTTTTTGGTGATCGTCATGAGTTGCTTCTCAAATCAGACGTTTTCTACTGTTTTTTTTCTGGTTTCCGTTTTGGTAAGTTGATTTTATTTTAAGATAAAAGATTTATAGTAACGATTTTTATTTTTGAATTAATTGATAACGTTCTCAAATTTATTTTCAATGCTTGCGTAAACTTCAGGTTTGGTTAAAAGCATATTTTTGAATGTTTTTAAAAGAAAAATTTATTAAAATAATACGTCTGATTCACGTGTAAAACTTATTATAAATTTTTCAGCAAGAATTCGACAACAAAATGTTTGTTTACTTTAAATTCCATTGTATTTTAGGCCTCTAAAACATTTTTATGTGAGGGAACTGAGGCGAACCCGGCCACCCCCGGCTTTGATGTACCGACATATGATGTAAGCAGTTGAGTTTTAAAATTATTAAAGTAATTATTGGATTAAAGTACCGTCGTTTAAAAATAATTGTTATTGTATACAAAACTTTATTGTACTGTTAAACAGAGCTCAAATATTATA
>JAWWEM010000148.1:18733-37207 GCA_035582935.1 Ormyrus thymus | reverse complement strand
GTGGCAAAATTATCAGTTTTGTTCTAAATTATACTTAAAAAAAAATCCATTATGACAGTTCAGCTTAGGTGCTCTAATATACTTGCGATTAAATTTCAGCAAAACAAATGCCAACGTCGCGGCAATGCAAAAGTAATGTGCAGATCAAATGAACTGATATAAATTCTGCCTACGTCGAGTCCCCGATAAAGTATTTTTTGATTGGTCAGGGAGAGAAGCAGCCGGACGAATTCTTTTTCTTCTCGTTTAGCAAAATCTTCCCACCATAAATCTCGAGATTACTCTAACACCCCTGCATAATCAGTTTTTTTTTTCGTTTTTTTTTTTGTCGCGGAGGTCGCAATATATTCCGCTCGCGTTAGTCTTGCTTTACATAAAATTGGCAGGGCTTATATTGTGAAATTTAAACTGAATTTCGACAGAAAATCTCCCGGTAGATCAAGACATTTTGAAATTTAAAAATTTAATAAAAGAAGCTTTATAGACTGAAATTACGTTCCAAGCATCGTGCACCGTACGACTATTCAATACCCATAAAAGAGACTTCAAATTCGCGAACGATTCTTGTAATCCTCAGCCATGCCGAGCCGTCGACGGTGCTTTCCGTCGCAAAGCATCGTCGGCCATTTGCATAAGATGAATACAAAAAAGCTCGACAGAGAAGCCCCGTCCCCGTATTTTCCCTCTTTCGCGAAACGTACCCGGGGGAGGGGAAAAAAAAGGGGAAAAAAATTTGCTCGTCACGTACAGAAATATGCAAACGGCATCCGGAATTTTCCCGGAGAGCAGTGTGCCTGAGAAAAGAGCCAATCGGCCTCTGGATTTCTCTTTCCCGCCGAAGTGCGGGAAATCCGCGCTGCAGCCAGACGCGCTCGCGGAGGCTAACGACACCGTCGATCGATGCGCGCGAAATTAAATTACGCCGTTCCTTTTTAAGGAGCTCCGCGCGTCGAGCTTATTTTTGAGAGGCTCCGCCGCTGTTCGTCTTCTAAGTTATGAAGCGTACGCTGAGACAAGCCGTTTCTTTTATCAGACGGATCGGCTTGTCTGATTGCGTTTCATTAAGGACGAAACTTTTATTAGACTTTTGAAAGTGTCGGGCGCTTTTAAAATTGTAAATTTAAAATTATAAACTTTCTGGGGCGGATTCCAAGCCGTTAAACGTATTTAAAGTTAAGGTGACACTCTGAATTTTTTATGATGTCATTTTCAGACCCAATCATATTTTACAAATATTGCGAACATATTATTTTTTAATAACTCCTCTCTATTTCGTAGCTCAAAGAGCTAATAAAATCTCCACAATGCCATGCTACCTGAAACAAGACTCATCGGAAGAATCCTCTTCCGCGAAGAGCGCCGTTTATACCCAACCCGACCGTTTTTCCATCCGGCCGCTAAGCAAAACCCGATACCCGCTCGAAGCTCGCGCGAGCCTCCCCGTAAAACTCGAAATACGCGGCGCCCCTCCCTCCCCCCGTCGCGCGCAAAGAGAGCGCGCCTCGCGCAGCGAAAGGAGAAGAGTCCGGTCTGGCCTCCCGGCTAACGAGGCTCCCGCCTCGAGTTTGCCCTTTATCCGGCGCGCGCAATGGAATGTGCATTATGCGCGGACGGGGGGTATACTTAATCCGCCGCCGCCTCTCTCCCGCGAGCGAGGAAAAAGCCTCGCGAACATCTCGGGTTCTTTTTCTCGCGCCATTGTTCCCTCCCTCCCGCCCCGCCGCCCGTTCTGGACTATTGTTTCGGAAAATGGCGGGCGGTTATCCGCGACGCCGCTCCGCGATATTCTACGTAATTGGGGCGGCGATGTGCGCGCATATCGAGCCATTGTTCGCGGCGGGTTTCCGAGTTTTTTTTCGGGCCGGGGAGTTATGGTGGGCGAGGCTGCTTTTTTTCGAGAACACTGCAGTTGAGTTTGTTGGAGCGTGATTTTTTTTTTCTTTTTTTTGTTTAAAGGGTATAGTTTTCAGTTGTGTTGTGCTAAGAGTGTTTTTAAAAGTGCTTATCAATGCGTCCAAGTATTTTCACCTCTCAATCTTCAAAACCAAGGCAGCCCAATCCCAAAAAAGCTAGTCCCTAAATTCTCCTCTCGTTAATCAACCCAAATTCGCTCCCCCGCTTCTCCAGCATTCCTCGCGCCGCGGCGGAGATCGCAACACCAGCCGAAAATCCCCCAGAAAAGTGCACCTCCCGCTAATTAAACCCGGACGCAGCTCTCCCCTCCCTCCCCGCGGCTGCGAGAAAAGACTCTGCCCGTCTAATTTGGCACGAGGGAGAAGGGAAGTCGGTAAGATTGAACGCGCGCGAGGCGAGAGTCCCCGGGGAGGAAAGAAGAAGTTGGTCAGCCCGGGGAGGGAGGAGGAAATGATGTGCTCGTAGTCGACCGACTTTCCGCGCCGCGCGCAAATGCACGCGCCGAGCAAGCGAATTGCCGGGGACGAGAGGGAAAAAGCTGCTTTTCAGAGGCGGTTGGCAAGAATTTTTTTGAAAGTCGAGTTTTTAAGAGTTCCTTTTTGTTTCAATGCTGTTCGAGGATCGATTGTCATGATTTGGGGTGATTCGGGGGAGGCTTAGTTTGTGGAGTTTTTATTCCAATATCGAAGAGAAAATCTTTTTAACAACGTCGCGCGCAGCTTGTAAAAAAGATACTCTACTCGCAAAAAATGAAAAAAAACGAATTCAAAGATACATTTTCGACAGAATTGGCGTAAAGTAGGTTAAATGAAAAATAAAATCCTAGTCCGAGAAAGACACTAACATTTCGCCTTGCATGAAAAGCTGACGAGCCTTTGACCTCAAGCGTTTCGACCGCGGCATCCCCATTCGAGCGACACGAACCGCTTGTCCAAAAGCAGCGATCAGCATCCGAAATCAGCCGTTACAAATGCCCGCTCGGCAATGCGACCGCCGCCGATGCACGGCAGCCGTCAGCGCGTCGACGCGGGCCGTAATTCTTTAACGAGTCCGCCGCCGCCGCCGCGCTGTCTCGTGAGCCGCGGCCGTTTCCGGCGCGTATCGAGGAGCTCCGAGGGAGCGTTGACACATCGGCCGCCGGCCCCTTAATACAGCCATTTGCATGGAGCGATAAGCGGCGGGCTAAAGGCGCGCAAGCCGGATAGCGCCGCCCGCCGACAAACGAGCGGAGCTTCGGCGAGGCCGCGAGTTATCGGCGTTTGTATTGTTAGCCGGAGCGCCGGAAGTCGGCGACGGAGGTGGGGGATGCTTTTTCTTTTTGAGGATCGAGTTCTGAATTTTGGTTTTGATTGGTAATTTAATATTTATATATTTGTAGAAGTTACTTTGATTATATGGTTTATTGACAACTTTTGAGTGAACCTGGAATGTCGATAAATCAATGAAAATTTCTTTCAGAAGCAATTTAGAAGCTTTGTTTTATAAAGAATCGTACTCCCTAACTAATAGAATTATCGTATTACATTTTTATATATAAAATACAGATTCGCTATTTAGTAAAGCCTTCTGGGTTTGATCGCGCGGAGCACGACATGAATAATCAATCGACACAGTTTTTAGACCCACGGCGGCAGATGGAAAGCAAACTTCAAAGCTCAACCTGCAGCGCTCATTGTCTTACTAATCTCGGGTATTACTACTGCCGATTCGCCTCGCTATCGATCTCGCGGAAATTTTTCAAAGCTCCCGCGTTCCGCGAACTTCTCTTTAAAATTCAACGGAAAAGCCGTAGTTTCCGTTGAATTTTAAAAAGCTTCGTGCTTTGTAATTACGGCGGATTCGTTACTCCCACTGCAGAGGTACGACGCCTCGGCTCTCGAGCTCCCGAGCGGCAAATCTATAATTTTTATCGCGCGATTCGCACGCCCGGAGCAGGAACGTTTTCCGAACGCCGTGCCCGCGCCGAGTCTTTTCCATCCGTTCCGGAGATACGAGCTCGCGAAGTTTGCGCGCGCAGCGGGGGGAGTTTCCGTCCGTTGGACTTCGTAGGTCGTAGCGGAAACTTTCTTGGCGGATATTTCGAGAACGCCGGGGAGAAATTGCTTCGGATCAGCAGTGCTTTCAAAGCATTTCGATGCGCGTTTGCAGGAAATTTTCAAAATTTGAAATGGGCTTTAAACGACTGCTGAACGGAAGAACGGTTGTTTAACAATACAAGCGAACTGGCTAAAAATGAAAAAAAATGACGAAATAGCTTACTTTGAGACTAGTAATTTGTAACTTACGGCGGACAGCCATACAAACACCTACTTCAATTCAAGTTTAAAGTTAGTTAGGATTAGATTAAATACTTATCGAACTTCAGCAAAGTAGAAACGTTGATTAATCTAGTCTAAATTGCGCTTATTCACGCCTCACTCTCGACGTAGAAGCCATCAGAGTCCAAGTAAACCTCGATAATTCTCAATTAACGTCCAACCGCTAAATTTTTCAAACACAATTGCCTTTCCTCCCCAGCGCAAAGAGCTAAAAAATTTATTTACGCGCACCTGCGTCTGCGCGCACCCCCTAAATCCCGTCCGAATCTCCCGATCCATCTCGGCCCGCGAGCCACCTTCGAACCCCATTCCACCCATCATTCGCCAAGCACAGCCGATTATAAGCCTCGGTAATATCCTCCTCCTCCGAGAGGAAGGCCTGAATTACGGGCGGCGGCGGTCTCTGTAGCGCCTTCGCTCCGCGCGGCGCTCTCTCGCAAATTTTTTCAACGGTGCTCGAACGGCCGCTCGCGCGGTATTCGAGTGCGCCCTCGAGAGCGCCGCCGCGGCTCGACGTGCGACGAGAGAACGGAGCCCGGCTCGCCGCCTTTTTTGCGCGCTTTGGGCGCGGGTGTGCCGCCTGTTCATAGGGGAATTTCGCGGGGTGGAGGAGTCGAGGGTCGGGGGGGGGGGATTCGTTTTTAAAGGGGCGCTGAGCGCAAGATATTTTAGAGCAGCAGTGCGTGTTGGAGCGAAATTCGGTGCGTGAATTAATTTTAGAAAGTAATTCGATCGAAGGAGGCAGGAAAAATATGTCTCGGAAATCTGATCAGTGCAAGGTTTCTTTTGTTTTCCACGTCCTTCATAGATCAAAACGAATTCCTTTCGTTTGGAGAAACTTTCGCGAGCTTTTCCTCGCGTTAATTCATTTTTCTTTAGAACATTCTTCCTTGGAACCTCATTTATTTATCAGCCTTGCAGCTGCTTTCCGAGAAACGGAACAAAAAGAAAATAACCCATCGGCTTATAGCCTCCCCCGTCCAGCCAGAACCCTCGGAGGTCGGAGCACCGAGGCGAGCAGCTTTCAGCGCGCGTCGCGGCTCCTCGCTCGGCTTGATGAAAAATGCATCCCAAAATTAAGCCAGCCCGCGTCGCGAATCAGCCTCGCCGCGACGGGAAAAAGCCCACGGAGGGGGCAGACGAGTCGTCGCGTCACGTGACTATAGTCTCCGGAGTCGGGGGGGGCTAAAAAGCGGCGGCGCGCAAGTACGTAAGCGGGACTATATCACGCCGGGCGATGGTCAGTCAACTCCACGCTCGGCTTTTTAAACATTTACGTGCCCGGGAGGTGGAGGGAGGGAAGGGGGGAGGGGAGGAGATGTGCGTGTACAGCGCGAGTACGGACGAGTGTCGATGATCGATCTGAGTTTATCGTCGCGACGGCGGGAACGACTGCTTTCCCGCGCAGAGCTTGCGCGCTTTCGCCGAGTTATATACCTTATGCGTGTTTTGATCTCTGTTTAGCTTTGTTTTGCGCGACTTCTACATTGTTTCGCGTCGTCGAAACATTTTTTTTAAACTGGAATGCTCAACACCTGCAGGTTCGAATGCGCGTGTCTATAGATTTTTTGAATATTTATAATTATAAAAAAAAAAAAATTAGTTCCTTTGAATAATTTTATGCTCGAGCAGTTTGGGAAAATTGCAGGGCAATATACTGCAAAAGGTTTGCGCAAAAAGTTTTTCAATAATCTTTTCCTTAAGCCGAAGCGTCGTGAGTAGTTTACAAGGCGCTTAGCTCCAATTCCCTCTAAAACGTTGTTCGTTTATGTAATGGCTCTCTCACAATAGCACAGAAGCGTCGTGCATAATCGAATTTCACGCTATATTTCACCAGAAAATCGGAGTCTCCTTTTTTTAAAAATGCGAATAAAAATATCTTCCCCTCCATTTTGCTGAATTTATTTTTCATCGTAAGAAATTTCTATATTTCTGATTGAACTTTTTACTCAATTATTTTTACGAGCATAAAACATACGGAAATTTAATGCAAATAAAAATATGAATATGTTGCAATTTTCAAACAAACAAGGAACTGAACAAAAAGTTGAAAAATGCTTTCCTGAAGTATTTATTATTTTCTCATTTTTTGACATATCTTTCAACATAAAATTACTTATTATTCAAACCCAAATAAAACTCCTATGAATACATTTCCTTTTCAATCGGGGAGCAAAATAAACTCCTGCAATACATGCACGTCTCTCATTTAAAATATTTCAATTTCACCAAAATAGACAGCCGAAAATAAGCAGCGCCTAACCCCCGCTCATTTAATCCAGAATCCAATCCCCCGCAGGCAAAATTAACGGACCGCCAAATAATTCAACCCCGTCCCGCAGTCAAAGACGACTCTCGTTCTCGTTCTCGTCCCCGCGAGAGCCCGAGCGCACACGCGGCAAGTGCCGCGGAGCGATAAATCGCGCGGGTAATTCGTGCGCGGGGCGCGATTACGCGCAGCTGAGCGTAAGTCCGTCGCGGGGAAATTTCGGGCGGCGATCCGCGCGCGGATTGTTGCGCTTCGACGAGGCGGCGAGGCGAGGAGTCGCGGCCGGTCGCGGCGGGGACGGAGTGACGGTAGAGTACGTTGACCCCTCGCCGGGATCTAGATTGGGGCAGTGTGACGGGTTGATATTGTTTGCGACTGCCGCGTTGCTAGGCTTGGATTAGGTGGAAATATGGGTCGGGCTATTTGCGGATGGGAGGGTCTAGTGGGATGGAGATTCGGCTTCGAGTAAGAATTGTACGAGGATGACTGATCGATTAGAATATTTTATTGGACTCTGTCTGTGTAATTTAGACTTGGCCGATGACTTTGGCAAAGTCTTGTTTATTGAAACTATACAAGTTCTTAATTATTCAGGTCTGATCGAATGTTCTTACATTGGCACTATCAAACTAAAACGAATAATAAATTATAAATATTTACAAATCTATAAAATGCGTTAATTGTTACTTGAAGTATTAATTATTCATTTTACTTGAGAGCTTAATTGAGGCGATGCCTAATGAACTTCTCAAGCCGTGTAACGATACTTTCATTTTGCACTTTTAGTCCGAATAACACTTTCAAGGGCCTTTAGGTTCTCTGAAACTCGCGTGCTTTTTCCAGAGTAATCGACGAAGAACACACGAATAAGCTAATACCTTTAATTAAGAAAGAGAAGTCCTTGGAAATTTTGGCGAACTTCGAGAAGAGCATCGAAAGTTTGTCGAATGAAAATTTCAGTTACATAAAGTGTTGGTTTTAAGCTTTAAAAAAGTACATATCGTTATTGAACGCTTGTTTTAAACTAATATGTATTTCAGGAGTAAAAGAATGTTGTGATTAAGCCATTCTCTTCGAGCAGTGTAATAAAACTTTTAGCTTACGAAAATAACAGGAAATTTTCGGAGCCATTAAGTCCGGACAATTGTCGCTTATTTCTACAGGACGAGCATTAACATATTTTGCATAAACATTTCGTCCGAAAATCTTGCCTGAATTTCGCGGTTCAAAGTGTAATTAAATTTCTTTTTTTCAATAACTTATGACATTTCAGGATAATACTTCAAATCCACCAGTAATTTCTCTCGGATAATCTTCCTCAAAAATACCAGCCCTCGGAGACGCTCCATTTACTCCCCACCTGCCGCCCCTCGACGGCCCGTTCAACCTCTCCGGCAATTCTCATCAGCGGCGACAATCGGTCCAGCGATAACGAGGCGCCACTCCGTTCGGGCACTTCGCTCGCGTATCGACTGGCGATTGGTATACACAGGCGCGCGTTAAGTATCGGCCCGCTCGAATTCTCGGAAGAGTCGACGACGTTGTCACGTTTGCAGTGCCGATCGATGGCCGCGGCACGCGGAGGGGGCTGCCGACCCCCCGCCCCTGGAGTTTAATATTTTAAGATGGCGACGTAGTTTTGATTCGAGGAGGTGCTCGATAATATTGTGGATTCGCTAACCGTCGAGGAGTTGAGCGCGGATTCTGAGGGGCGCTTAATGAGAGTCCGTTGTTGTGGTTTACGGAATTGAGGAGATAGAAAATGGTTTGGTACGGAGCGTTTGGTGAATTTGAGGGAAGATTTTTTTTCTAGCTAAAGGAGTAGCTGAAATGTTCGTAACTTTGAATACGCGGAGAGAGTCGTTTTACGAGAAATTACTATACTTTTCAGTAACTCGAGGACAGACTTTGAGTTAAGGTGAAAATCATTATACTGTATATTAATTTTTGTTATATTTTTAACAATTTTTATTAAAAGTTATCAAAAATTACGAAACGTGTAGTAAATTTTAATATAAATTATAGTAATTTTTCTTAAACATTTATCTTCGTAGTGATTGAAAATCAGTTTAAAAGCATTTTGGACTACGAATATTTTATAATCTCGTTCCTTCCTTAAACATTGTCCAAAAAGCGTTTTATATAAGCATTTAATAATTAATTTTCTAAACTTTTTCAATGCTCATATTTCTACTTGAAGAATTCCACATGAAAAGGTTCGCGAAATGAGAAAGCAGTTTTCTTTTTTTATCAAAAAAGACGCGTTAGAGCCGCCAGTAATTACTTAGCCGTAGTAAAGTTTTTATTTTTAACAAATAGTTGTTTGCATTAAGTAGATGAAGCGCCATGTTTACACTTACGCGACGCAGACGTCAGTAGAATGATAAAGTGCTCACCTGCAACAAAGCGAAAATACGCGCCGCAGGTGGAGAAATTTATACGGTCGAAATATATTGTTCGATCCAGTTTCAAGTCGCGCGAAAACATTTCCCCTTGATTCATTAACTAAAAACTTTCTGCAGACGCTCGAGTCGGAAAAGCTGCAGGAGAGCCGAGGCTTTCAGCGAAATGAGATAAAAACATTTCTATGCGTTCGCCGCGCAATTATCGCGGACTGAATGCTGAATCTATATTTAGAATTTCTCGTTCGGTTTCCATTCGAAGTTGCGCGGAAGATGTTTGAATAAACTTTATAAATATTTAGAATGTGTTTCTACGTTTAAGTAAGTGAAAAGTTTAGGCCTTAATGTTTAAAATTTTGCTTTGGACTTAAAAGAAATTTGTTCTCATGCAGATTTCTATATTTCCTTTGCAAAGATTCGGATCTAAGTACTTTGTAAACAGTAAGGCCAATAATTTGCAGCTTTAAAAAATTTAGGTAAATATTGTCACATATCTACTTGCGCACTAAAATTGTGCACAATTTTTTTTCTCAAATTAAGCAACTAATAATTTCGAATTATCTTGCGAAAATCCAAAGCCCCCGAGTCCCCTAATTTTCATAAAACTCAATTGCCATCAGGCACAACCGCGTCCTCAAAAATTGATTCCCGTCGCATCGGCGAAGAATCGACGCTCGTCCCCCTGACGTCACTGCATCATCATTACGTCGCAGTGCACACACACCGCGTGTGCAAAGCAGCACGTGTCTCGTTGAAGTCGCGTCCCGGTCTGTGTGTGCGAGGGGCCCTTTGTCCCTTTAGTTTTGAGCTTCTCTTCTTAATGAGCTCGTGACTTTCTCGGTGGGAAATAGGATTATTTTTAGCCGTTTTCAAAAGTGAGATTTTTCTGCACGCAGCGACGCCTTGGGACGATGTTTTGCAGAAGTTTTTTTTTTTTTAAATAATTGAGTTACTTAGCAAATTATTTTGTGGTTTATGAGCTTTTTGACTCTACATCTTATTGAATAAGAGCGAACCGCTCACTTTTGGCGTACAGATATAAAGTTGCTTAATAATTTATACTGAAAATAGTTATTCTACAAATATGTGTCATTCTGCTTGAAATGACACATATAAAGTCCTTTAAAATCCTCAAAACGCAAAATAAACTAACATTTTAACGAAGCTCTTATTACTCTCAAACCTTTTAATGAAAGCATACATAAATTTATCAACTTCCATAAAATATTCACCACTAACTCGGCTAACCGACTCGCCTCTATTTCTGGCTCGCAATCACGATTGTTAAAAACAACATTTACCTCGCGCTCGGGAAATGTAGCGCAGTATCGATCGGATCTCGAAGAAGAACGCGCCGCTCGCGACATTTTAAACGCGCTACACGCGGAGGGAAAAGAATCGCGACGTTGAATTACGGACGAAGCCGACAGGTCGGCGCGGGGGGGGGGGGCAGAATTTTTGAAGTATCGGAAACCAATATTTCATTATGGAACGACGCGTCGGAAAATATTAATAACCGCCGGGGAAGTTATCATCGCGCAAAGAATGGAGTCTGTCTCTCAGCCGCGTCGAATCCCTTAATTGACAGGTCCGGCGGAGCGGCGCGATTGCGCGAGGCTTTGTGCTTCTTCGCTCCGGCCGCGGAGCAGAGGATCGGGATGCCGGCCGTTTACAATGGAGCCCTTTGAATTGCGCGGTGTCTAGAATTGTGTGTGCAAAATTAATAGAGTTTTGTTGGTCGACATTAATGAGATACGTCTTGGATGTCGTTATTATTTTGAAATTTTACTTGATTCGCACTCTAACGAAAATGCACGATTTTATTTACGATTGCGTTGCGATCCAAGAAAGTCGTATGAGTGATTCGTTCGCCTTCGTTAACATAATTATATAAAATAAAATTCATCCAAAAGCTAGAATAATTAAACTTCTTTCCTTTACTACGGATTATCAGCTTATTTCACCTGATTTTTAATCTAGTAAATAAACGTGGCACTTTTAAATTTTGCTCGCGCACCAACAAGTAACAGAATTAAATGAAAAATTAGCAATTAAGTTTGATCTTAGATCGCGGTTTAAAATAATGATGCAGTCATGTAGGTGATTAACGGGAAAGGACAAAAACGAAGTCGGCACGTGTTGCTTATCTCCGAACCGCAGTAACGAGCCACTGCAGTGAGAAAAAAAAGAACAGGTGCACCTAAATAGACTACAAGTATATATGCATAGGACGTAGATCCTATTACACCTCCAAATGAAAGATATACACAGAATAAATTGTACCCGCGGCCTTATAAATGTCTTAAACAAACAAAAATATCTTGATTGTTAAAGTTCATCTAAAATCGTCGTGAACAATCTTGAAGTAGGAAACAATATGATAGTTAACAGACGGCAAAAGTATCACTTTCCTATTTTGACAAGCAACGAAATTCAGCCGTTAACTTCCACTCCGTAAAATCCCTTCCCGGAGCCGTCAGTCCCTAAAATCAATCTCCACTTCCTCGCCGTAAACAGTTCCACATCGGCGAAAAGTCGCGCGGGCGCTAAACGCGCCGTGAAGAGGCCGTTATCTCGCTCGGCCGGCCTCGTTATAATTAACGAGCGGCGGCGACTGCCTTCCGATCGGTGCGGCAGGGGGACACCGAGGCTTCCTTCGGTGTCGTCGAATTCACCGGCGGGCGCCGTTGTGGACGATGGTGTTGACGCACGACGAATGGCGGTTGGTGTCGTCGGGGGTTTCGGGATGGTTTTGATGGGGAATGTATCGTCGAGTGGGGAGTCTTTGCTGGGGGAATTCAGGGGAGGAGGCTGGGGGAATATGGGGTGGGTGCGGGTCGGAGGGGCGTCGGAGGTTTTGCTCGCGTGATGGAGAGTGACCCTTCGTTAGTATTATGAAAATTACCTTGAATATTAATTGAACGCGTTAATTCACTTTAATCTTTTTGAGTTTTTTTTTTTCATTTCTTTAGAATTTATTAGGATTTTAATAATTAAGCTTTAAGTTTATCAGAATAAGGTACTTACATCTTTTGTCTGACTAAACTCGAGATAATCCACTGTTTTATTGTAAAACTTATTGCATAATTATAATTTAGTAAAGCAACATTAAATCGCTCCTTTATCTATACTATTAATTAAATAATTCATCTGAAAAATACATTATTATTGATTGTCTATAAACATTAAAATAACATACCGTTCACAACGCCCTTAGCAATTCTTAATAAGAATTCATCCCTCAACTCACAAAATAACGTACACTTTTAAAGCGCCCCACTTTATCGTTATCATCTTGACGCACGAAAAAAATTATCCAGCCCAGCTTCGCGGGGGAAAAACCCGCGAGTCATCGTGAAAAACGTGTGCGGGCGGATTCGGCGAATTTTTTTTTCTCTCTCTCTCTCTCTCTCTCTCTCTCGATTCAAATGTATTTAATCGTATTTTGGTAAATGCACGCGTGACAGTTACAGGATAAAAGGCAGATTCAGCGATAAACTTTTTGTGTATACTTTTCAGCTGGATGCTGGCACACGTGGTTGTTTTTTTTTCGCTTCCGTTATGTGAATAAGTGAGTTGAAATGAGTGGATGGTCTGTTCGAAAAAGTTTTTGTATTACGAAAGGTTTACAATTTTGTTAGAAACGTAGTTTCTAAACTTTAAAAATTCTAAAATAAATTCAAGTAAATTTTTATATTTTATTCAGCTTTAATGTCTTTTCTTTTACTGTATATAAAAATGAATTTACAGGTTTTATAGACTTTATTTTTGAATAGAATACGCGAATTCAACATTATATAATTTAATAAAGAAAATCGCCTTCTATTTTAGCCAACAAGTATTATTCAGATCAAAAAGAAAAATTTCCAAGCAGCGTGTACGTAATCTAAATCCTTCAAGAGCTTCCTGGCACTCATTCAAGGTCGGTTCTCAAAAGAAAGAAAAATATGAATTTCGCGCTGTAATATCGACAAAATTGAATTCCGCGAAAGAACGCATTTAACAATCTTTGCCGAATTAAATTTCGAATAAAACAAAAAGCTGTTAAAACCAAAGTAGTAACATGAAACAATCCAGAGAAAAACCGTAAAACAACAGTAAAAGGTCGCTCGAGTCACCATTAAACAAAGTCGCGCTCGGCGCGCCGACAATTCCGCCGCTCAAAAGAACAATTCGCTGCCGGCACCTTTCGCTCCAGTCGACGCATTCCCAAAAAAAGCGAGTCGAGTCGTCGTCGCTGCGTGCTTTAAAGTCGCGAATGAAATATCCGCGCGGGCGTGCAGCTTTTCTCGCGAAAATTTACTCTCGCGGAGCGGCTCGAAGTGGAAATGAGAGAGAGAGAGAGCGCGAGAGAGAATCTCTCTGTTTCGCCCGGGAGCGACAGAGGCGCGGATGCTTTGTGCCGCGAGTGTTGTTTTTTTTTCCCCCGGAGACGGCGGAGGCATCGAGTCGATTATGCACGAGTTCACCGTGTAAAGGAAAATTGCGTCGCTTCTCGGCTGCTTGAGGAGGCTTTGGGAAATGGCTCGGCTGCTGTCGCTGAATTTTCGTTCGCGTCGCTGATTTTTCATCGGGGTAATGACAGTGCGAAGTTGGAAAATTCGTTAGTCCTTTTGACGGGGGAGTTCTTTATTATTTCAGATGTGATGTAAATGAACTATAATTCGTAAAGTGAGGGAAATACTTTGATTCTTGTACAATAGAAACTAGGTAAAAGTCAGTTCTCGATGAAAAAGATAAAAAGAAAAATCATAAAGCAAAAACTATTCTCCCCTCCTCGCAAAAAGCAAGCAATCTCCGAAGAGATAGCCCAAAACCCGATCGGGGAGCGGCCTTGAGTATTGTACTTATTTTGCCTGCTGGCTTCCCCCCCCCCCCCAAACAAAAGCAGCCTCGGACCAAAGACTTTCCAAGATCTTTGTGGCACTATCGGCGCGGCTTACTGAACTGTGCCCAGCGGCTTCTTTTGAGAAAAAGCTCTCCGGCGGAGTGGAACGCAGGCACGGGGCGCGTATCGAGCGGAGCCCTGCGAGGAAAGGTAGGGACTTGGGATATTATGAGTCTTATCTCGTATAAAAGTATAAATTCGTCGTTTGCATGGGAGCGAGATTAAGCTTGAACGTTAGTGTGAGCTCTGCGACGGCGATGTTTAAGAGTGTTCGAAATCGTTTTTTTTTTAGGGGGGGGACGTAACGGCTGGTTTATTATTTACCGTTTATTTCGACGATATTCAGATGTTTAAAAACGTGAAATCCTTCATTTTTAGTCGTAGCTTATAAATTAATAAGTCGATGGAGGAAAACAAAATAATAAAAAAGATACCGAATATTAGTACTGATAAAGTAAAGTGAGCATCAGTAATAGTGACCTACGTTTAAGTGTACGAATTAGACTTCTTACTAATTAAAACAATCTTTTCCGCCGCGCCACTCCCAAAATCCAAATCTGCCTTAAACGCCCGAATCGACGTCCAAAATGCATTACACATCCTGTCCACCTCGAAAACTACCTCTGATCGCCGGCATTCCTATTCCGTGCATGTCCTCCGTTCGACGGCCGGTACGTTCATTGAGGTGTAGCGGAAGATTGAAGGGAACTAAAGTGCGGGGGACGGAGATGTATCGACTCGAGGGGGATGGGGATGGGGGGGCCGAGAACGCTGCGAGCATTCGAAATTACGGGGAATCCCCGGAAGAGCCGCGCACGCGCTCGAAGCATCGACGGTCGCTGGCGACGGGTTGGTGCTTATTAAATTGTCGCGTTCTCCTGCTCGAGCGAATGTCGTTCGCTTTTTTTCGGAGCTCCGAAGTATCGGGAGGGGAGAGTGGGTGGACAGCTGCGGTTGCGTAATTATGGTTAATTACTTCCACTTTGGCGTTAAGGATCGAGAGCAATATCGAAGGGAGAAATTTACGGTTGGAGGGAAGCTGCTTGGAAATTGCGAGAGGCGATGAATGCCTCGGTGCTTCCGTATTAAATTGTTGCACCAATTTTGGAAATTGAGGTGTTTGCTAACAATGAAGTCACGTTACATCGGTGTAATAAGCAATTTTAGATTCTCATTTTCTTTACGGCAATAATAAGAATTATGAAGTAATATCAAAGTTTTATGAAGGAATTCTTGCGATGCTTAGTAATAAACTTCTGTAAAGTCTTTAGTTGTAAATAAAGTTTTACCTTATGCATAGTACGCTAAACAAATACTTCGAAGACTTTATGCAGCGCGCCGATTAAGACAATATGCTTACTTATAAAGGTATAATTTATTTATAAAGTTTACATTGCAATTATTAATGTATAAGTCTATGAATTTGTTTACATATTTAAAACTTTAGAAGGAACTTACAGCTTATTTAAGTTCAAAGTAAGAAAGCATTAAATCTATATGCGAAACATGTTTGTGTATATATAATCACCGTTACTAATTATTTCAGAACTATTATTAGTCTGCTTTTTAAGGTAATCTTTTCAAAAACTTCCGAGTATTATCAAACAGATCTAAATTTTAATAGCCTTCAAAACTTTAATATAATCACTTACTTTGAAACGGCGAAGGAATTCAAGAAACATTATCGCCGTGCAAATCTTTAAATTCCCTTCTAAAAATACCCATTCAATCTTCGCTCTAAATCTCATCCACCGCGACGGTAATAAAGCAAACGACAAACAATAACGGCGGGC
Source organism: Ormyrus thymus (assembly GCA_035582935.1). Classification (NCBI taxonomy): domain Eukaryota; kingdom Metazoa; phylum Arthropoda; class Insecta; order Hymenoptera; family Ormyridae; genus Ormyrus; species Ormyrus thymus. Next base: position 21,623 of record JAWWEM010000148.1, on the reverse strand, counting down.
AATGCAAAAGTCAAAGAGAAAAAGGAAAAAACAATCGCGCGGCACGTCGACGGCACTCGGCGAATCTAAAAATATTCCCGCGCGGCTTCCGCCCACGCGGCAATTACGCAGCCGTCGGCTGCAATCGCGCGCGAATTAATTGCATTCCGGGGCGCGCGCCTTTGTGCAGGCTTGCGCGCCGAAAAAAGAGTCTCGGAGCGAGAAAAGGGCCTCGATAATTAATGGCCGAGAATGGGAGGGGGCGCGGCGCCGAGCGGGACCAGAAAAAGCTGCGAAAAATGCAAACGGGGAGATCGATCAGGGGTTTCGGATGCCTCGGGATCCGCGACGAGAAGCTGGCCCACTTGGGACGGAGGGGTTGATTGATGCAATTACGTGTATTGAATGGGGAGGATTGTCCGGTGGTTTTTTTTATATTCTTTCGTAGGAAGTTTTACGATGTTTTAGCTAAGTTCTGACGTTGTAGACTGAGTAGGAAATGTTTGAACGATCGATTTATTTAATTTATTACGAATTTGAGCAAATTTCTGGTTATCTAAAAGTTGTATGTTAGGTTTCATAAATATAGAAGAGAGAAGTAACAGATACCCAGCGATACGTCTGACCAATCACGGATGTTACTACTTTACATGCCATTCATATTTATGACTATGTAGTCATTGCATTCACAGCTTCGAACGACGTAAACATTTCCTACAATTCACAGCAACGAAAACCCCAAAATCGCTCGTCCACTCGCCTAGAAAAAAAAAACAAACAAACAAACACCGCAAGAACGGCAAATTGTTGAAAGCCACCGCACCTCCTCCCTCCTTCCCCCGACAAAAAGCACAAAGCCCAGCGGTCTCGTATAATGAAAACCTCCCGTACCCCAGTCCACCCGCCCGATGCAGCGGCGGCACGCACGCCGAGAGTCCGGATCTATCCGGAGGAGAGGAGCGACACGCGGAGGCGCCGCCGGTCACGCGACTAATGGGATTATGCACCGCGGCCGCGGAGGTCTTTGGCCGCCCCCGGGAGCGCGATCGCGAATTTTACGATTCCGGCGGAGGCCGTATAACGTAGATAAGCGCAGCCGGCTGGGGATGGGCTCGCGTGATCCGAAAGTTTAACGGCCGCCGGGCAGGGCGATCGGGGCGCGATTTTCCTCCGGGCTTATGGTTGCCGCCTGCTTTTTCGGGGGAGGGATTATTATTTTTGGGAACGGGGTTGAGGGTGGAGGAATTTTTGTTGTTTTTTTTTTTTACTTTCTTTTATTTTGCAAGCTAGGATGCACGATTGAGGTTGATGTAAGGGCTGGGGAATGAGAGGATTGGAGAGAGAAGTTATAATAAAAGTAGTTTGGACGTTCTTTATTTTACTTCCGTGCAGGTTCTTAATGAAGATTTGGTGCTTTAATTCTGAGGAAATGGTAAACCATTAAAGAAATGACTTGAAAATTATGAGTTGTTTAATCAGTAAAATGAGTGGCTTGAATATAACGAGCAAATTCAATTAGCAAACGGTCTGCATTTGAAATACGCACTATATAAAAAGTCGAGTTTAATTAAGCACGAGAAGAAAGTTGAAAAGAATTCACTTGAAAATTCTACGCTCATTAAGACTTAACATTGGTTTTTGAAGTCATTTTCGAAATAAATACCAAAGGCACTTGAAATGCAAAGAAATACTTAAAAATTATAATACGCCCCTGATGGAAATCGTCCATTTTTCTCTCATTTATGAAACGCTTTTTTCCACATGCTTTAACCATTTACTAGCGATTTCGGTCAATTGGCCATTAAATTGTTAAAGCGCGCGGAAAAAAGCGTTTTGTAAATGGGAAAAAAATAGGCGATTCCCTCCACGGGGCATAGAAATTTTAATCAAACAACGATATCTAAACAACAGAAAGTTTGCTCGAACGCCAAGAGCTCCTAAAAAATAAAACTCCCTCCGGGAAAACAGTGCAATACATTTTGCGAGCGATAAGGATAAATAATATTTACATTACCCAGCAGCCAAGCTACTCTTTGCGACGATTCGTCAGCCCGCGCGGCGAACCAGGATAAAACTGTATAATTTAAATCCATCCAGGGGTTTGACGCAATGTGTCCAAACGCGGCGGCTGAGCCCGAAGCGCCTTTCATAACTGCCATCCGGCAGTTTTCCGCGAGTGCGCCTGACAAGTTGAAGCGCGATAAATTGAAAAATAACACTGCCGCGCGGCGCCGCTGTTTTTCCTCCCCCGAAAATAATTCGCGCGAGTAAAGAGTTTAATCTTCGCGAATAAATATTGCCGTTGCTCGAAAAACAAAAGGCAAAAAAGAGTACCGCCGGCCGAGGGTGGGTTAAAACTTGGGAGAGCGGAGGAGGGAGCGGAGAGGAAAAATAGGCGGAGAGGCAAACTTGGACGGGAAAAAGTCCCGGCCGAACAATGCCGGGCTTTTCTTGGGGAAGGAGAGGAGCTAAGCGTCGGCTGCGGCGTAGAAGGAGGAAACTACGTCGGAGCTACGAGATGAATGTCCCGACTATCCTGGGGTTCCGTAATTACTTGGAAAAGTATTTGGAAAGGCATTGTTTAGGATGAAAAGTTGTTGCTTTCCGAAGCAGTGGCGGAACAAGATTTTTCGCAAAATCCGGCTTTTAATACACAGGAATTCAATTGTGAAATTTCAAGAATTCAAGAGCGCATAGCCGATAATAACGTAAGCTTCCCGAGAGAGAGAAAATAAAATATACGAATTCTCAATTTTGCGACTCTCCTCGCTCGCCACGTAAGACGCCCTCGCTTTACGAGTCGCATCGGCGCTTAAAAAGAGAGCGTTTTTCGTAAGTGCGTCGTTCGCGTCGCTCGGCGGTGGAATTTACGGCGAGCGAAATTGCGCGCGAGCGCATCGAGTGTGAATTA
>JAWWEM010000058.1:418205-443135 GCA_035582935.1 Ormyrus thymus | reverse complement strand
TCGGGGCGTGCTTGCTTCTCTCTCTCTCTCTCTATCTCTCTCTCTCTCTCTCTCTCTCTCTCTCTCTCTCTCTCTCTCTCTTTCTTCACTGCTGTCCGTTTTGCTTTACCAAATTCTGAGGTATTCTTTGGCTCTGAGTTATGCCGGAAGCGCTTCTTTGGCAAGCTTTCATTTCACCTGGGATTTCCGATTTTAATTGATGAGACATAATACTTGAAAATACAATTGTACTTTTGAGATGAACGTGTACTTGCAAAGATTTGACCGCAAATTCTAGTGCAAACTTGACGATTTACTGAAAAAATTGCGAGCTGCAAGAAATGATTATTTACGCTGCCATTATCCTCCCCGAGATATCATTTTCATCCCGGGGCGCGGAGTAGCGGTGACTCTGAAAAACTCGGCACATCATTTTCACTCAGCTGGAAGTTTAAATAACAACCGGCAGAAACGAAACGTGCATTATGCTCCATACGCGCCCTCGCGCAGTGCCGCGGGCGTCCGGGCCGTAATGTATGCAAGGTGTGAATGACAAAATATGTCTCGTCGGGCACGCCGCCTTCCTACCTTATTCAAATATTCCCCATTTCTTCCTCAACCCCCTCCCGTATATCTGTTTACCGCGAGATACCCCGGCGCGTTACAGAGCGTGTGATGCACGTAACAAAGAACGAATTGCCGCGAGTAAAGTTGAGACCGACGACGTTTCAAATGCCCCCGACGCGGGACGTCTTCTCCGTCCCCTCCAAGGAAAGCAGTGCTTTTACGAGCATTCTTCTTCCATCTCGCATGACGCGGCGCCGCTCGAAAAAAAATGCGGGGGCAGAAGGAAAACTGTCGGGTCGGCGAAAAATTTATGCGGAGGACATGCGCGACGGTAAACTCGAATTTTCCTGCACAGCTCGCCGGGAGACGCGGAGCTGCCTGGACGACTGTTAGTTGGGATAGTTCGCTTGATATTTGCGCAGTATCGCCCGAGTTTTAGTGGATAACGGAGAATTATTATGGATTATTGGGATTCAATTATTGTTTGTATCGTGACAGGTGTGGTTATATATTCCGACAGATGAATAATAATGGAATTTCAATCACGGGTTTGCCAGATATTTTATTCAAAAACTATATTTCCATGACGTTCTAATTGATAAGTTTCATAAAATGATATTTAAAATATAATTTAATGCTTCGTAAATAAAATGCTTGCATTTTGGTTCGGAGCGGAAATTAAAATAATTTAATACTTCGTAAATAAAGTGCTTCCTGTTTGATTGCGAGCTGAAAATAAAATAATTTATAATTCTTGAAATTTCATAACTTTTTTACCTCTATAGAAAGATCTAAAGTGCATAAAATTCGTTAGAGAAGCACAACTTGATTTCAAGTTATCTTTACGAAAAGCTAAAAAAACGTTTAAAAATGCAGCTCCAAATGTACACTCATTGTCGTAGAAATGTATAAAGATTTTCCCCCGGAGTGAAATTCATTAAGGACCGAGGCTGCTCTCATTCAGGAACATAAAAGCACACCGCCGAGTACCATAAAACCCTGTCACCCAGTGAAGAAATTTTCATTAAACTTCGTTTAAACTCCAAATTATTCCGGTCGACTTGCGAGATCTCGTAAAAGGTCAAAGTCAGAGACTCGGAGAGAGCAAAAAGAATCCGACGCCGCGACTGTGTTGCTCCATTAGGCAGAGTCCGCCGACGGAGTCATTCTACGGCTGCCTCTATCAAGGAGCATCAGATCCAGCCCGCCGATAAGTCCGGGAGTACAGACTCGCGGCGAGGCTCCTTACCGCTGATTAGATAAGGCGAAAGCCTCTTATTTACAGCCACTTTGTTGCTCCCCCTATCTCCCGGCGCGCTCCGCGACTTTTCAGCCTGTCGCCGAGGCTTACTTCCATCGGCTCCCGAGATGCCACGCCGAGATTACGCGGATATTGTACGTATGGGGAGGGTGCGAGCCGAGAGATTGCGTGCCGCCGATGAACTTGTTCCGAGCTCTTTCGGGTTTATCGCCAATTTGACGCGCGCGCGCGGCTCGAGTTGCCTCGGAACTGATAAGTCGCCCGCGCGGATTCCCGCGGCTTGGTTAATTAATTCACTGATTTATTTGCCAAAGTTCATTTCCGCCCATCGATCTGCTGGGAAAATGAGCTTGCTAATGCGGCGCTTGATTTTATCGAATTTTTATCTCGCTTGCGATTGCCCCGACTTGGATCGGCGTATTACCAATTTGAGCAGTTAAATAAATAAGAGGCAGTGCTTTAAATTGTCCCACGTACAGCTTTCTCAGAGCTTTATTAATTTTATCCGTAGGCTTCTTGCTCACTTGGAATTCAGTTACCCATAAAGGACTTAAGAGAGCTATTTTACTTGTACTCAAACGCTTCTCAGAGCGCGATCTCAATCAAAGTGCGGAATTTTCATTTCTCCGGTAAAGTAACTTGACGCTGCTACTGCTGCCTCCGGCTGCTTCCCAGAACTCTGGGAAGACTAACACACGAACGCTCGTAGAAAAGCAAGGAGCAGCGGGTGAGTCTGGAAGGGAAACGCAGGCCGAGCAGCCGGTAAACAATGGTCGAACACTCGTGCTCAATGAGGGAGGCAGAGCGGAGCAAGAGGGTGAATATTTCGTCTTATAAATTATTAATGCAGGTTACAGTGGCGGCTGCAGTCTTATTTTCCTTGCTTCATAATAGCGCGATTCCAGCCGGAAGAGCCAGAGGCGGGAGGTCGAATTATTCTTGGATTGCGCTTGCAAACAAATTTTGCATGTCTTGCTATCTTGTAACGATAATACCTTGAAGGAGGAGGCTCGGTTGCTATGCTAATGAATCGTTGCCGAGCTCAACTGGCTTTCACTTTGATAGAAAAACGTCCGGAGGCAGCATAAATATTTGCCCTGCCTCGTCTTACAATTTTATTTTGCCCCGCTCGTTATGATTAAGGCAGTTTAGTTCCTCGGATCGTTTTTCATTAACTTTTTCGACCCTATTCTCGGGGAATAAAAAGCTCTATTATCGGTCCGAGTATTCTCAGATCTACTTTAAAGTCAATATCGATTGGTAATAGTTTCTAAAAGTAAACTGAAAACAGAGAAAAGAGAATTGAATATTTTGATGCTATCTGACAGCTTTGAATTTCGTGCAATTAAGGTAGCGGTTGAAATAACTGGTCGCTGCTGTCGCTTTTGCTTATTGTAAATCAAAATTGGACAGCAGCGACCAGTTAATTTAGCCTCTCTCTTAATTGCAAGAAAAAAAGAACACTCATATTTATGTCTGACTCTATATTGATTATTCTACTTGGTATGCACAAGTCAGTCTTGAAAGATTACAGATTAAACGTTGCTGTTATTTTTCCATATTCGCGAAAAAAGCTCGAGTTTATTATGAAAATGATATATATATATATATATATATAATTGTCTTTAAAATAATGTCAAGCTCAAATTGAACTAATTCTTAAGATTAGAGAAAAATTCAATGTAAAAGAAAGAATAATAATGCTGCATGAAATATTTCACTGTGAAAAAGTAAAAATTGGGTCTTACGCAGATAGCATTGCCAATCGAGATTTCATCATCAGCGGAATTCTGCGAATTCTCCCTCTCTCTCCCGTTTCTTTTCTTCGCGCAAGGCGACGGGGGAGAGAGAAAGAGCACACTGGCCAGAATAATATCGGAAAATCAGCAATCTCGTGTATTTCCGTTTCGCAATCAGTGATCATGCGCTTCCGTAAGGGGGAGTCTATATGTAGGTCCCGGGCACACGTAGAAGCGTACCCGGTGTACGTATAACGACGATTGGCACCGTGGAAAATATTGAATTCCCGTTGGCTCAGCGCATCTTGAAATTCGCGGCTCGTGAGCGGGAAAGCTCCCTCCTCCCATCTATCCTTCCTCTCCTTCTCTCGTTGCGGGCTTCGATTCTCAAGTCTGGCTGTATCTCGCGCGAGAGAGAGAGAGAGAGAGAAAGAAGCTTGCTGGGCTACGTGTCTGCGCCGCCTAATGTCTCGTTACGCCCGTAATTTAGGGCGAGCGCCATGCTGACTTCGAATCGCCTACTTTAAAGCCGATTCGCCGCTAATTTAGAGCGAGCCGATCGCTCGGGAGGTTCGTGGTGGAAACTTTTGGACTTACCCTAGACCGCCAATGGCCTTTTCCCGCGTCGTCATAACTCTCTATCCCCGGCGCTTCCGTATCTCCCGCGGACCGAGTACACTCTACCTCTCCCTTAAATATTAGGGTTATTGTATCGTTCTTACAACGAGGGTTAGTGCTTCGTAGCGCCTTGGAAGAGATGTGTATTCCTGTATTTTCGTTTCTGCGAAATTGAAAACCGATTCATGAATAGAACTAATTCGGTTCTGTTATTTACTTTTTATTTCAAAGCTAAATGTTTCAAACTTGTTTGAAGCGGTAGATTCTAGGCACGTAATTTATTTCAGATGCTGCTGTAACATTTTATTTAGGCGTCCAATTCTATCACTTTCTTTAAAATGTAAAAGCACTTCGAGTTTTTCATAGATTCAAATTAGTTTTAACTATTACGAATAGAAAAATTTCAATTTCAATCTTTAGAGTGTATTAAAAAAAATGCAAATACTTTAAAATTGTTAAATAACATTAAATATAAAAACTTTTTGCCCTTTTAAATTACGATTTGCAGTGTCTGTTATTGAATCTTTCGCAACTTTTACGATGATCTTTGCTACAAACGTAATAAAGACATTTTTTTATTTTTCCTCTCTTTTTCATCATTGTACACTGCTAGTGTCTCGCCTAGAAGCTCCAGCAAGTCCCAGTAATATACTTTGTTCTTGAACCCTTCGCATTTCCACTATGTTTTAGTTTCTTGTCGCGTGGAAAGAAAAGTAAAGACGCGACAATCATAAAATCGGATATTTTTTTTTAGCCCTTTCGATGTCGTTAAATTTTTTTTATCCAAGGAGTGCACTTATGTTTATGTATTTCCTTTTCTTATAAAAAATTTACTTGTCATAAGCGTGACTCAAAAAAATGGCATTAGTATGCAATTGGAAAAAAAGCAATTTTACAAATATTACTTTAAAAGAAACAATTAAAGAGAATTAAAGGCTTTGAAAGCACAATTAAAGGGCATAATTTTAAATAAGATGAACCACGTAACGTTTGACGTTCCGAAAATGTCTTAAAAGGAATATTCAGATGAATGAAAATGGATACTGCTAAAGTCACGAACTCTTGTGGGTTTCCCCCCTCCACTGGATATTCAGTTGCCGTGCAATTCCAAAGGAAAGCGCTCACCTTGAGTAAGGTAGACGCTTAACCTTCATTGATCCTGTCTGGAAGTCAATGGGTTGAGGTCACATTCAGAGTAGATTTCGAAAACAAGTTTATTTCTCATCGATTAAAAAAGCCCGCGAAGCAATAGTTTGATGCTCGAAGCGGCTGCGAGTATTATTGGAATAAAGCTATTTGTTTAAGAACGGACTCGTAAAAGCTGAAAAATATTATCGGAACAAAATTGAAGCAAAAGAAAACGTTGAATCAATCGGAGCTTTAATTTGCCGAAATAGCGGCCAATAAGTCTAACCCTCGTCACAATACGCTTACACATACCTTATCCGTCCTGGCGCGGGGTCCATTCGTGCAGCAATCAGTCGAATTATCGCCCGGCTGGCTCGAAAACTTCCTTCCGCCCTCCGAAGAAAAGACGGACTCCGGCACGCACACTCGGCGAATCGACAGATCCGCGCGAAAGTTCAGCGGAGCCGCCGTTAATTACTCCGTATTGGGAAGCTGCAGCCCTTGCACAAATCCAGTCCACGCACGAGCACCCGGAGGCGGCTTGAATTCCCAATCAAAGATCGGCCTTATCTCGCGCTATTATCGGGAAAAAGTGCGCCGGTTTAATCTCCCGCCCTCCCCCCCCCCCCGGCCTCATTAGCGATGCTGATTGCCGCCTTGTGTGCAGGCGGCGCCGTCTTCTGCTTTTCCCAGGTAGATCGTCCGGTGATGGAGCTTCCCCGGTCTATATACGTCATCGAGCCGCAAACGAGCGCGTCGACGGCGGCGACGAGCGGGATGTTTGTTTTCGTTTCGAGCGCGAGCGACACGTGTATTGACACTGTTTCAAGGAGCGAGAGCGCGGCAGCTGAGATGGAAGATTTCAAGATAGGCGGGCAAATAGCAAATGAGATGTAGATTGAGAAGGGCTGCTCGACAGACGGGGATTAGGACTGAATAATTTGTTTATTTATTTACAGCTTGTAGGATCGCGGGGAACAAGTAGCTAGTCAATGTTTGCTCCTGCTTTTTCGGGAGATTATATCTCTAATGGGAAACGTATTCTCTGCGGATAAAAGTTACTTTTGCAGCTGTCTAGTCGCGGATAGACGACAAGTTAACGTGTCGTTGCGGTGTATAGTAAGAAAATCTTTTTGCTTACGGTAATTACCCATTGACAGCTTAAAAGCTGCACAACTGCAAATAAACTATGTACAATATTCATCATTATCAAAGGGAAGGTACTATTACTAAGGGGATGGATAATCCAGTGAAAGAAATATCCCTCTTAAATTACCTGCTAAAATTAAATCCAGGATTTAACTCTTTGGACCCTTTTAATGTAGAAAAATTGCAATTTTAAGATTTTTTGTTCTGCTATTTTGATTTGGATCTATTCGTATGACCAAATTACTTGGTGGTATTATAAAAATTAATCAATTTTACGATTTTTTAAATTTCTGAACAAGAATCGGTGAATTTCATCAAGTAGCAGTAAAGGGGATACTTTTTTCACTTATTAATTAGAAACATTTTTTTAATTTGTACCGTAATTGATACTGGACCAGACAGATTTATTTGATAAATTAATTTCAAAAATTAATTTCAAATCTAATCATGGCAAACTTTCAAATCTTTTACCCAGATTGAAAAGAAAACTCAATTACAGTGCGCTGGTTTCGTATATAAAAACTGAAACTTTCGCGAGTGATTTATCAAGTAAATCTGTATAAAATGCAAAATTAAGCGGTGATTTAAGAGTCGCAGCTCGAGCTGCGTCCCTCGGCGACGAGGGGCGAAGCAGTCCAGGAGCAGAATCGAGGTGGCGGTGTCCAAATAACCTTTCGGACTACTGCCGCGCGGCTCTGGCAGACAAGTCGCGGCCAAACACGGCGAGCCAGCAGCTCGCCGCCAACTCTTTCCGCAGACGGGGACGCTCGCACGTCAATCTGTTTAAATAAACTCAGTTGCGCCAGCAATTTTAGAGGAAGCGAATTACAGGCAGACCGAGGACGGACGGAGCTCCTGGTCTCCCAATCGTTAATTTCGAATTCCGCGTTTATCTTTCTCTCTCTCTCTCTCTCTCTCTCTCTCTCGCAGTCTCGATTTGTTTTTCTTCGCTCGGATTTCCCTTTCTGCTCGTATTCTCCGGCTGGCTTTCTCAATTTCGAGTTCTCCCGTTCGTTTCTGCCGGAATTGCATGCATGCGCGAGCACGGTATTTTTGTGCAAATTAGCGAGATCGATTAGACGCTCTGCTGGAAATCTGATTGGAAATTGAACTTTGTGTTCCTCTCGAAAATAAAGAATTACTCTTGCCGACACGATCAAGTCGGCCAAATTGAATTCCCAGTTCATTCATTAAAATTTTAATTTCCATCGCGCCAATGATTTTCATTTCGAATTCAGCCGAGTTAATTGGTCACAAAAAAGAATTCCTATGCACAAATGAATGCGCACTTTCATTCACCCCAATGCAGTCACTTGGATATCAAACGATTCATCCGCACGCGATTTGATTAGTCTCGTCCGACGCTCCAACATTCTCGTTCGCCCCCGTGATTCATTTCGAATAATTTTTCTAAATGAAAAGCCCTACAGCAAGGATTAAATCGAATGGTCAACAGATAGACCGATGGAACTGTTGTTTATTGTTTCACCCTTTTCTAGGAAAAAAAAAAGAAAAAAATATATATATACAATAAACGTATCTGGCTAGTAATTGCCAGATACGTATCTGTGCAAGCACTTGTGCGGGCACAGGTAATTCGCGAAAGCCGATTTCAATTTTAAAAAATATAATCAAATTTCATAGTAACGCTCGAAGGTTTTATTAAATGCATTCTTTCCCTTCCCGATGAATTTTGTTTGGAAATAATTTTTTCTAATAGTAACGGTAATGCAATGCCATTTATTATAAAACATGTTGCCGTAGGACGTTGCGCAATGCAACAACAGCTAAATGCAAAATCAAACTGATAATTTGTCACTGCAAACGTCGATTTTGATTACAATGGTTCACTTCTTCGAACAAAGTTTGTCGATTGCTATTCCTGATTGAAGGGTGCACCCTTAAAATACACATGAACGGTAGTGGACTTGCCTCGCTGCTGCGAGAGTCGCGGCGAGCTTCGTTAAGCAAATGCTTACACCGCTAAATGGATCGTCGAAAGTTATTCTATATTTATCAATATCTATCCGATGATTTTCAATTGCCTTCGAGAATAATTTAGAGCGCGCAAAATATTTCTGCGTCGACCGACACGAAGCAGCAAACAAATGGCGTCTGTCAAGAGCTTCGTAGTCGTGCAATAAAGGCAAAGCTCGTAGAGCACTGAGAGCTCGATGCTTTGTAATTAAAAACAATTAATTCTGATTTCTTGAAAGCAAGCAAGCAAGCCCGGGCGAGGAAGAGAGGGGGGTGGGGTGGGGTGGAGAGCCCGAGTTCTTCATTGAATTCGCGGTATTTTCCGGGGAATTGAAATCGACGTCGAGCGGGAAAAGCGATGGGGAGCGATCGAAGCGCCGGGGGAGGCAGAGAAAGCGCCATTGCAGGCAGGCAGTCGCACGAGATTTTTTCCGCAAATTGCACCGAAATTAATGCGATTGCTCGCGCGCGAGCGCCCGTAATCGAGGATTCGGGCGTACAAACGCGCGGGGGCTTTCTTAACGCGATAATCGATCCTCGCCGGGCGTGAAAACTCTCTTGTGCGCGCGTAAATTTGCTCCGCTTAACAAATTTTCAACATTCCCCCGACGTTTGCTATCTCCCGCGCGAGCTTCCTATCGCTCCTCCTTTTTCGGACTCGATCCTGTCAGTTGCAGCTCGCGCTTCATTGTGCACTGCATTTTTTATGCGCTTCCCGCTGCTGCCGGAAATTCAACTATTGAAATATTAATCTGATCAAGCGGCTCGGAGATTCTAGGCGATTTTTTTTCTACCTGGACCGGGGCCAATTTCACCTAATCTTTTCCTTCTGAATTTTAAAACCTCTAATTTTCAATAAAAAATGTTTCCCCCAAAGCAGCTTTAGTGGCAAAACGCGTTTCTACTTTACAAATGCTAATGGAACGACTATGCCAACAACGTCTTGTATTTACAAGTAAATCAGATTCATTGTAAATATGAAATATTTTGGTCCGCCAACGGGTTTCCCCCGATCCGCTGCTTCATCATTACTTAGCCCACAAAGCACTTTAGCCAATGCAAGTTCAGGCGGAATTTTTCCAAAACAGCAATTCTTCCTCCGCAAATCTTCGGTCGCAGCTATCCGGCTCTCAAGGCGCTCGCCATTTGTATTCTTCTCCCCGCGGCGCAGCTGCTCGCATCTGTCTCTTTGGTTTTCCGTTTCGCGGAAACTACTTGCGCCGCTACTGGATTACACGGGAGGAAAAGCGCGCAGCTCCTCCTCTGAGCCGGTTACTTCCGACAAGTTGCGCGCCTTCGAGCGGCGGTCTGATTTGCATTGTAAGCGATACTCGGCGCGGGAGGCATCCGAAATATTCTCTGACATCGCACTTTGGGTGCCCCGCAACAGACTCGTTAATGAATCCGATTAACGAATTTTGCTCCCCGAGGCCGCCAGACCGCCAGCCGATGTTTAATTCATGGCGCTTCAGTGGGCAGGAAAAAATTTTTACTCCTCGCGCTCGTTTTAAATTAGAACTAGAATGTCTTTTGAAAAGGGGTTTCCGGAGTACGTTATTGGAGAGGGAATTAAGTGTTCCCGTAGGTAAATTACATCCAAGAAAAAGAGCGAATAATTGATGAAAATAGCACAATGTGAATTTTGTAGAAAAAAATCAAAATAATCCCAAATCCGCGCGGAGGAAGTGCGCAATATAGTATACAAACATTACGCTACGTGTGCGGAAAGTAGGCGATTACATACTTTTTTCCTCGCAAGTTAAGGAACGTTCGTTTTTCCGTACGCGTGTCCGTTCGAAAAGTAACCCATGACAGCTCGCGCGCAGATTGCCGCTCGAGCACAGCGCGGGGCAAAGGAAAAATCCTGTACGAAGGAATTTCGAGTGTACACGATGCCCTTTTGGGAGAATTTCTTTTACCTTGTCAGAAAAATGTAAAAGAGATATATACGCGGACAATGAAATACGAGTAACCGATCCGAATTATCGTTTGCTTTTATATATTAATCGACCGGCGTAGCTATAAAATTCGCGAGAATTCGCAAGGCACTCGATGCGGAAGTAAAGGCCATAAAATATTAATTTCCAAGCTAAAAGTTGCAAAAGCCATTCGAACTTCAGGAGGAAGGCGCATTCTCTGTCCTCGGCCTATATTTCCCCGATAAATGACGCTGGCGTGCGCGCGGCTGGATGCGTGCTCGGGGACACCGCGACAAGCGTCACTCGTCGTATTTTCCCTCTCGCGTTTATTAAGTCGTAAAAAATGCCGGTTCGTTGGTCGGTCTCTCTCTCTCTCTCTCTCTCTCTCTCTCTCTTTCCGAGCGCCGTAGTCGCCGTAGTCGCCGGCGTCGATGCCGATGAGAACGAGTGGATCGTAAAATCATGAAGTATTGGGTCATAAAAAGCGACGCGAGCGCGCACAACAAATAACTAGAGCGCGCCGCGGCGGTCGCTCCGCTGTTTCCCGCCCGAACCCCTTCATTTCGATAATTATGAATTATGGAATACGAGAGTTGAATTTGAATGGCGTGCGAGAGGCGAGCCTGACGAGCGTCGACTGTGCCCGGGCCGTGTGTACGCAAAATTATCGAGGCGCGCGGGCAAACAATGCCTGCCGCGCGAAATAATAAAAGGTTTATCGAGCGTAAATAGCACTAACTTCGAATTACGTTATTTACGGGGAATCGATCAGGCTGGAAAAACGTTACAAGTTCTTTTCCAAATTTTTGCTCGAATCGAAAATTGCTCGGACGAAACTGTGGCGGACGTCGCCTGTTTCGCGCTTCGAGCTATTTTCGCAGAATTTGTACCGTTTCACGTGAGCATTTGATACTGAGCTCCGAATTCGGAGTACTAAGAACGTTACGATACTTGTAGAAAACATCATTTGGTTAAATAAAGATAAGCTGCGGCACGTAGCGTTAGAGTAGTTAAACACGCGGATACTACAGTTTAACATTTCAGCAAAGGTTTAAACGAAAAGTTAGATATTACTTTTGCTTTAAATATTATGGAATTACAGTTGCAGTGATAAATTTTTTAAGCATTTCTTTTACAATGTTTCGTATGCAAGCAACTTGAAGTCAGACTTAATCAATGCTATACTACTTAAAACAGAAATAACTGCCAATCTTTATCGAATCAACTTATTCTATTAATTTCAAGTGATTTTTCTGTTAAAACAAACTTTATTTTTACATGTTTTAAATAACTTTACGGAGCCAATTAATAAATGCTCATCGCATGTAAAAAAATTGATGACGCACTTTAAAGTAGATTCTTGGTGGTCATAACGAAGAGACTCTGTTTAAATATGCATAGAACTGGCGTCAACGTGCTTATTTTACGAGATCATCTAGAATCTGAACAGAAGAAGCCTCTCGGATTAAAAGCTTTCAAGTTTTTACATTTTTTTACAGTCAACTTTTACAAATTTCTCGATCCAGACGTCCGAAAGTTATTAAAATTTTCTAGTTTACTACCGGACGCCCGTCAGCGATCCAGTCGCCCACGCAATAACATCCGGCAAGTCTCTGCTTTATGGAAGACGATAAAGCATCCAAAAAAGGGAAGCACCCCCCGCCAAAGCGCTAATTTATTTACATGAATTCGAGTGCGAACGAGGGGGGGGGGGGAAGGCGGAAATAGTGCCCGCATCGCGGTATAATCGAGTCGCGAATGTAAAACTTGATCATTATTGCCGAGCCTTTGGTGTCATGAAAATAACGCTCTAGGTGTGCGGGCTCTCGGGGGGTCGGCGCTCGTTGCGGGCTCGCAGACCATTATTAGCGCGCGCATCGCTGCCTGGCAAATGGAACTGTCATAATCGTTTATCGTGATATCGCGCTCAGCCAACGAGATTAGAATTTACAGTACGCAATTGGCAGTAACCCTGTGTTTAACAATTTCCAGCTGATTGCCGCTCGGCGCGTATTTAGTCGATGCGACTCTGCCGGACCTATGTTGATTTTCTCTGACGAGAGAGAGAGAGAGAGAGAGCTAATGAAATTTTCGGAACGAGAAATCAAAGTTCCGCCCGCTGAGGGACCTCGCCGTCAATTAATTAATCTGGATGAGTAAGCAAGCAGACCGAATGGCGGGACTTCGGTTTAGCTCGAGTGGAGAGGAACGTTATTTCGCAATGTACTTAGCAGAAAGCTTAAAGCTGAACTTGTCGCGAGGACTGCTCCCAAATCGACGAGTTTCGCAGTTCCATTTGATCTCATTCCTGAGTAAGCGCTTCTGAGCACTTTGTTTCTCGGACTTTCGTCAATCTTCGAGGACAAATAAACGCTCGTCCAGGAAGTAAGATATTTCGATGTTTTCCGGAATATTCGTAGAGCGCTTTGAGACATATCTGTTTCGATACTCTAATGATATTTCAGAGCAGAAGATTTATTGTTTCTTACTTTTCACGCCGTTATCCCTTAATTTGTTAATTAATAATTAATAAGTAACGACTGCTGGTTAAACCCGACATGAAATTTTGCAAAAAAAGTCACACCGCACGCGACAGTCCGCAAACACATTTTCCAATAAAAGTAACATTTATCGTTAAATCCCTCTCCCCGAATTGTTCCTCTCCGTGCAGCAGGCGAGCCGGCTCCTTTGCTTTTGTCCTTTTTTGCTTTCGAGCGGCGGGGAAGCCGCATGTTGACACGAGGGGTCGGTTAATTGGGTTTGATCGGCCGACAAGAGTTCTGTCGGACGTCTGTGCGCGCGCCGGGCGTGGCCACGGCGACGCGTTAACGCGCGAGCTCCACTTTCGACACCCTCGATGTACGAGCGCCCCTTCGGCCGTCGGCCTCAAAGGGAATTTCACCTTTTTCGGGATGCACTTTGCGCGCGCGCGCCGCGGTGTCTGATTTCCCGGATGCACGAGTGCGAATGCGGCCTTCGAAACTGATTAGACCGAGAGGGACTGCGGGGTTTTGCCGAGAAAAAAACAGTTGACATTTGTACTATGTCCCAAAGCTTTTCGTGATTTTGTTCATCGAACTGTAATGGATTCTTGGGTGAAAGATAATCTGCAAATTTATTTACGAAAGAATATTACGTTTTCATTGTGATTTATCTCGGTAAACTGTTGTATGTAAAGAAAATGCATCCTTCTTTTATTTTAAACAATTTTTCGCTCTTGTCGAATCCAGTTGCTCCCTTTCTCTCGCATTGGCTTCCATTACCTCCATCTATTCTTTCATAATTATGTATGTCATCATGAATATGTAATTTAAACGCATACCGCATATTTCTCGGCTACAAAGTAAATAATTATATGCGGGAAATATGTCATTCCCAACGTTTCACTGCACGGGGAGAAATATTTCAGTAAAAATTACAAATATTTCAATAAAAATTACTAAACTTTCTGGTAATGCAAGCCACAGACTGCCAAAACCCAAGAAATTACCATACATTTTAGTAAATTTTACTGAAATTTCAGGAAAATTTAACAAAATTACACGAAATTTTACTCAAATTTCATTAAAATTTACTAAAAAGTATGGTAATTTTTTGGGTTCTAGCAGTCTGTGCTAGCTTTTCTAAACAGTTTAGTAATTTTTAATGAAACTTTTTCTCCGTGTGTCAAAAATCAGCTAGAACGAATCTCCGACAGCAAGCGAGGCTAATTTATTTTAAAAACAAGTACTCGAAATAACTAAAACTGTAATTAATTAAATAATAATAAAACCTTTTACCAAGAGCATCCTTCCCTTCACGGATCGTTCCGCAATTACAAGTACCAAGAAGAGCCAGCAGGCATTTGGCTGGGCAAAAATTTCCCTCTAATAAAGGTATCGAGAGCCCGGAGAGTCCGGCGAGGAAACTTTTATCCACTTGGAAATTCTTTAAGGAAACCGGCCTCCAAGAAGAACAGACAGAGAGAGAGAGAGAGAGAGCGAGAGAGAGGCAAGCAACTGCTACTACTACTACAGTAAGAAGCGGAAGACGTAACTTTGTTTACCTCAATTTGTATTCAAATTTATGAGCCGCGGCCGCAAACTTTTCGAGCTCGTGCGGGGCACCGCGTCGGTGGCGGAATCACGATAACCATTTCGTCGAATGTGAATTTCATTCAAATGCACGCCGCCGGGAAGTAGCGGAGCGCGCCGCTGTTGTAGGCGCAACGAGCAATACGTTTAATTAAGGCTGGCCCCGCTTCTCCGGAAGATCCAAATTAAAGTTTTTCGCATATTTTTCATTTCGCCGAGAGACTCAAATTGATTCATTATGCTAAATGAGTTCTCGGCTTCGTTCGAAATAATTAAATGTAGCTTTTATTATGCTTATTAGCCTACGCATATAATACGTCGATGAACAATATTAAAATTAACGAATTTAAAATAACGAATGTATACTTTTCTGACCTCATTACAAGCCCATTACATATAATTTATTATATTTACATCAATTAGCTCATATATGCACAGCTTGGGTAAAAGTTTTAAAAGTTGACGGAAAATAAATTTAGATCGGCTTTTAAGTGTGGACAGTTCACTCGGTAAAAGTTAACACTTCTCTACTATACGTGCAGTCGCGCAGGAGTCATAGACAGGTAATCTAAGGTGTAACCAAGGGACCCCCAAAGAAATAAAGATCGAGACAAAGCCCAGAAAGAAAAGGAACAAAGAGAGAATCACCCGAAAGCACCATTCTCCCTCCTTTCCCCAAAGTGTACGTGTACCGGCGCAGAAGCGTAAATCCAGCCGCGGCGCGGAGCAGCAGACGTCTAAGCAACGCGAGCCCGTGTAAATCGAGCTGAAAGAATTAGCGCGCAAAAAAGCCATTAATATCGAGGAGGTGAGAGCCACGCATATTGCATTACCGGCGGGTGAGCTTCGTTTTCGCGCGGCGCGACCATTTCCCTCTTACTCTTTTTATCGGCCTCGCGTGTTTTGTAAACGGGCAAAAGTAAGCCCCCCCCCTCACGTATAAACAGCCGAATACCGAGGACCATTCGCCGGGGAAAAATACTGCGTGCGCGCTGCTTCGGCGCTCGACGCCAAGGGGAAGCAAACGAGTCGTGCCGCGCGAGTCCGGCTTGATTTTTTTACGCAACTAAAATAAAACAAAAGCTTTTTGCTGCCGCGCGGTATTATTCCGTCGCTGCTTTGTTTTGACCACGAGCCAAAATGGGAACTTTGTTAAATCTCTATTTTCGCAGCTGAAAATTTGCCGATAAAAAGTTTTAAGCCAGGCGGGTAGTGCGTTTATTCAGTGATCAATTCGGACGATATATTTTACATTTATTCCTACTCCGATCGACTAAAAATAGCGCTCAAAATGCGAAGCATTGAAATTCATTGTTAATACAAGAATTATCAATAACTTTCCTTTCCGAGCTCTTTTAAAGAATATAAATACTTCCGGTGTAAAGGCTCGAGCCGAAAACTCGGAGAGACTCACAGCGAGTCTGCGCCCAATCGGCCCAGACGTAAATTCGCTGGGCAAACGTTCCTCGTCCCTCGGACTTTTCGCCGAACAGCATTAGCGGCGCGGCCCGAATAATGCCACTTGCCGGGCCAATGACGAGGCATTATTGGCGCACGGAGACGCGCACCGGTACCGGTCCCCGACTACCCGAGAGGCAGCGCTCGCGTATCTCATAATCTCTCGGCGCGCCCGCGCCCGCTTACAATATCGCGCATACATTCGGCCGCGTCCGCGTGCAATATCATCCTCGCTTTTTTGCCGGCGGGCTCTCTCTCTCTCTCTCTCTCTCTCTCTCCCTCTCTCTCTCTCTCCTTCATCTCTGTTTCTCTTTCGGCTGTCCTACACTCGACTCGCGCATTATTGCACAGGTCACAGATGCTGGCTACGGCGCGCGGCAGCATCGACTGGCTGCGCGCGACATGAGTATTATTGCCGCTGTCGCGCTCTCGCAACCGGCTCTGCATTTATGAACGTCGTAAATTACGAAATCGCAAATTGCACTTGTTACCCTTTACGGGCGGTCTGCGAGCCCGCTGCACAGCTGCACAATATATATATATATATATACATATATATATTGAAATATATATATATGTGGGTGTGTGTGTCTGCGTGCGCGTGTATACACGGAGAGCGGAGCTTCTATCTTCCTGCCGCCTTCCGTTCTCTCGCTTTCTCTTCTCCATACTTGCGAGGAGGTTTTCCTCTGATGAGCAGCCGAGCTCCCGGCGCTGAATGCGGGAGAAAGAGAAGCGAGGGGACGCTGTGATTTCTATCTTTTCATTATGTTTTATGAGGCTGCGCAGCGTATATGGAACTGCACGTCGAGTGCACATTTTTTATCTGAATAATACGTATTGAGATGGATCGAATTTTTCTACATCTAGTTTACTGTGAATTTTAACAAGCCGAAGGCTCTCGGTCCGCCCGAGCATTGTTCTTTATTTCTTCCGTTGTACGCAAAGTGCAGTAAAATTGATTTGAAAAACGGCACTCTGGAAAATGAATGAATTTCATACTGTAATAAAAATGTAATACATTTCAAATCAGTGTTTAAAAAATAGAAGAAAAATGAAAGAAAACCGGTAATCATAATTAATCCTTAAAATTATCAAAGGCGTGTAACGATGGATGGTCTGACAATATCAACTTCCAAACTACTTAACATCGACAAAATTTTACTTTTGAGTATTGTTTCTGGACAGTTTGTTTAGATGTTTTCATTTTTTATACAAATATACTGAAATCTGATAATCTTTCTTTACAAATACATAAACTGGGAAAATAATATATTTTTGCAACACTAGAAGTTTGAAAATTTAATAAAATAAGTTACAAAATATTTTCAAACTATTCTTTATGTAAATCAGGTTAATCACGTTTACAATAACTGTCTTTCATGTGCTTCGTTAACTTCGTAGACATAATTATTTTCGATTGATTTATAGCTCTTAAGATTCATTTTGAAGAACAAATGAGGCTTATTTTTAGAAGGTTGATAGCTTAAATTGTGTGCCATAAATCGTTAAAAGTAATAATAGTCAACTATGCATTATAAAATCTACTATTTGATAGAAAAAATAAAAATAATTATGTAAAAGTAGTTTTTATATATTCAGTTTGAAAAAAAAAAAAAAATTATGTCACAAAGTAAATTTTGATGAATATGTAATAATTTATAAACTATTTCGTATTTTCTAGTAATTAATGATTATGTTGCACCGTTCTACTTTTGACATATAATGTGTTAGAGGGAGCTCGAATAGGCTTCCATATGATCTTATTTGCAGTGATAATAAAATATTCAAAATTATAGTAAAATTACATTGATTGAGTAGTTCTTTGTTAATCCCGAACAAAGAAAAACCATCTTTTATATAGTAGTAGAGCCAGAGTATAGAAAAGTTGAGATTTCGTGAGAGAACGTTCGCCATTCGTTCGTTATATTTTAAGTTAATTTTAACAGGAGAAACAAAAATTTAACTATTTTATCGACGTTTATGGTCAGAAAGTTTTATTAAATCCGTCGTTGAAATTTCAACGAGGCTACCTGCAAGTTTCAAAACAATTTCGTCGCCGATCGATTGTAGAGCACGTTAAGTTCGTCAATCTCCGCGCAAAATAGAAAATCATTGGCGGGGATTTCCGCGGCGGGGAATTAATCAAAATGTCTCCAGGTAGGTCACTGCCAGGACGTCCGGTCATTCAGCGGAGAAGCCGTTTGCGGGCTTAGGCGGCCGCGCAATGTGTGCCGTACCGCTCGCGTCGACTTGATTAAGTGCGCCGAGGGAGGACGCCTTCTCCCTTCCTCCCCCTAATTCCTCCTCTCCTAAACGAATACTCTCGAGCCTCTTTTTTCTCTGCACGAAGACACGCGAGTGGAGCGAGTGGAAGAAGCGGCGATCAATCGCCTTCTGGTAATTGTTTTAGTCGAGTCGATTTATCTCGTGCCTGGCTGATGCAGCTACCCTGACATGTCAATTGCCCGGTCGACGCACAGTCTTACTGCTTTCCCTCTATGGAGTCGAGATTTTATCTGGGTTAATGGATTTTTCCCCGTGCTAATTGTTTCGATTCATTCGGGGAAGTCGGACAAATGGCTGCTGAAAATTTCCGAAATTTTAATTGATGGATTCTTCGAAACTTTTTTCCAATCTCCAAACTTTTAATTAATCGGGCTTGAGCTTTCTAGCAGGAGCTAAGGGTGATTTATTAATTTACGACGCTTCGCTATTCTTTCGTCGTTCGATTCGGCTTTTGCAAATGAATTTTCGGCAATTCGGCAAATCGACGAGCACTCGTTAAGTCTATAGGACTGCTGCTGAATGGAACGGCTTGAAATATTTGCACTGCGACGGGAGCAAAGTTTAAATACCGAAATTACCAACTTTTGAATGGTATCAAAGTTTCCGTTTTAACTAAAGCTTTTTATTACTATTAGTCTTACCTTATTTGTTTTGTAATTTTAAAAAATTCGCCACCATTGCAAAACTTTTAGAATCCCGTAAATTTTATAACGTGTTTCTTAACGAACCTTTAAAATTTACAGCAAAATAAAATTCATAATCGTGAATTAACTCAAGAAAATTAAACTCTGTCCGCGTGGAAATCCTTCCACGCGGAGAAAGTATATCCGTAAAAGTTTACTTACCCTAAGAGCTGCACTGCAGTCTCAGTTCTAATTTTCGGCGAAACCGCTGATGGCGCCAGCGTCGCTTGCTTACCTGTATGTGTGTGCGTATTCAAGACAGTTTTCGATTAGCGGCTGCCGGTATGCGTTGCTACGTCGTCTGGCCATTCCATATAATTGAAGTTGAAAATGAAAAGAGAAGAAGGGAGAGGCAAAGAGGCGAAAGTCAATAGTAATAAGTGGAGCGATACAGGGGGACTCTTGGCGTCGAAAATGACTGCCCTCGTAAAAAGGAGATTAAAATTGCGATGATCCAGAAAGTTTAATTTTTTTTTTTTTTAAGGCGCAGCTCCGTAGATGAGAGGTGGTCATAAAGATAAATGCTTTTCCTTGTGCATAAAGCTGTTCATTTCCATAAGATGACTGGAAATTATGCAAAATTTGTTTATATTGTGATAAGGTTTTTCAGGGTGTTGTAATTTTTGGAAGAAGCAGTGAAAAGGGAAAATAAAACGATTAGCAGTTGATGTTATTGTAATAGGAGTTTATTTTTCTCTTCTTTGATAGGTACAAATGTAACTTTTGCTAATTATTACAGATCATTAAAATTCGCAAAAGTAAGTATTTACACGGGTTAAACAATGACGAAGCTCTAATCTAAGGGTGTGGCAATGTAAATTGAGTTTCTAATACTTATTTCAATTAACACCTATACACAAATAAATAAATTGTAATCTGGTAAAGTTCGAACGAATTGATTGGACAAAAAAAAAGAAAAAAAAAAAAGAAACGGGTATCAACGAAAAGCTCTCGTTACAAAACAAAAGGAAATAGACACGTTAAAATCATGCAAGTCTCTCGCGAGACTTAGCTGCTGGTAATCAGTCTTGAACGAGCGTTCGTCAGATGATTGTCAGCACCTGGCGGAACTCAACTCGGAAATCGAGTTGCAAATCGATCAAACGTACGCGAGGTACGCAATCTTATATAGCTGAGTAAACCGCGATAGGCGATAAAGGGGGTACTCCATTAATCGCAGGAAACGCCAGGACTCGTTGGATTTCGCCAGAGGTAAAGGCTCGTCCCGAATTAATAATTAAGAGCCAGCAGAAAAACGCGTAAGGCAAACAGGTTCGGCCTCGGCTAATGCTAATCAGACGAAAGAGGGTCGATGCGCGTGCGACTGCCCGATTCGCAAACGAGAGTCCAGACACGTAACTGGCGCAAGCAGGGCGTCCCTTCCTTCCGGCTACTCTTCTCTTTCCTCGCCGTGATTCTCTGCGTTCCTTTATTGCTTGGCCTGGTTCGCGAGTTTCGTTGCCACTGCATTAAAATGCTCGATATTAATCTGACTACGCTTCAGTGATAGCATTTGCGCTGCGAGAGTAATCCTTCATTACGAGCTGGGCTCTCATTACTTTAGCGCAATGGGCATGTTTAATTTACACTGCTGCAGATATTCTTGTTTAACTACCTTAATAACGATGAAATAATTGACTTACTTTCTCAATATTTTATTAAATATAATGATTCTTAAAAACAAGATTAATTTGATAATGTAAATGATTGCCTTGTTGATAAGATAATACATTAATAACAAGAATATTTTTTTCGAGCAGTTCAAATTAAATTGCAATATAAAATAAATTGCAGAAATTTTTGAAAAATTGAGTTAAAGTAAGGCTTGCAAAAATGCCAGAGTAGCCAAAGCCAAAAATGATACCTTTGATTCGCGCACAACTTATGGCTTAATAAATTTAGAAAGTTTCTCTGTCAAATTAAAGTTACAACAGGATTCTGTAAATTCGTGTAACTTTAAACTAACTCGGCCTAATTTTCGCAGACTCGATATTCCGGCAGTTGGAGCAACAAAGTGATGTATTTCTTCACGACCGATTGGTTCGGCTTAATGCAAGGCTTATAGGAAGATATTCAACTCTCGGTCGTAGATTTAACCATAAGCTCCAAGTTATAAAAATTTCTACAATTTACATAATTTAACAACAATTTTCTAGTACAACTCTTATAATAACATCCAAATAGTAACTCTCAAATTTCACTAATGCTACTTAGTAAAAAGTGCCCAGATTTCTGCCCTTACATATCAATGTCTATCAATCTTCTCGTGTTAATTTGAAAAAGGTAGAGAGCCTCTTAATGGAATGCCGATCGATCCACGCTAAATTTCAAGAGAGTGGAAACTCGACCCTTTAACGAATGCGCTATGAAATTCTTCCGTGCCAAAAGCAGAGTGATAGCAGAGGGCAGACGGCGCAAGCAAGAGAGAGAGAGAGAGAGAGAGAGGGAGAGAGAGAGAGAGAGGGGGAAGGTCGTCCGTCAGAGGGTCCGCCCGTGCTAAGCAGAACGATACGCGGAACGGGGGGAGGGGGTGCCCAGGGCGGCGTTCACGCGTGAAGATTAGGACAAGCACGCACGCTCACACCCGCGCAGAAACGCTTGCATTGATTGCGGTCAGTGGGCACGGGGCAGCTGCTGCTGCTACTGCCACTGCGTTGTCTCCGACACGAACGATAATGACGAAACTAATGAAAGTCCAATGCTCGGAGAGGAATTGCCTAAGAGAAATTACTGTACTATCTGACGAGACCAAAATAAGATAGAGCTGGGGAATATCTTTTCTTCGATTGCTTGCCCGGAGGGTACAGTAATTTTTACAAAAACACAGTGTAATCATATTTCAATTGAAATTATTGCTAACATTACATTTCTATATCAATCTGTATTAAGATAGAGAGACTTTCAAGGCGGCAAATAAAAAAAAACTTATAAAAATGCAGCCAAGTGCGTCGTTACAGTTCGTATATTACAAAATAAAAACTTATCTATTCTAGCTAGTTATCGTGTGACGAGCAGCAGTGGCAACGGCGCGGCATCGTCATCATCATCAAGGCGCCGTCGAGACGGAGGCGGTCTGCGGAATTCCGGCGGAGGTAGACGCCGAGCTCGAGGGCTGCTCTTGCTGCTGCTGCTGCGGGGCCGCCGCCGTGGTCGTTGGCGTCGTCGCTGCCGGCGTCGTCGGCGTCGTCGTCGCCGTGATCGCCGGGCCGGACGTCGACGAGTTCGCGGTCGGAGGCGCCCCGTATGGGTTTCCGCAGAGCTGGTCGGCTATGCGGCCGCCCTCCCGCAGGCCGCTGAGAAAGGCGCCGTGCACCGTCGCCGGGTAGTTGCGTATCGTGTGCTCACCTGCGCAGAAGAACGGATGCAGCGCGAGGGGTTAGTGGGCTTTTCGAAGCCTGACGGGCTATCGACTCGGGCTCCGGGTTTTCCTCCGTCAATTTTCCCGGAAAGCCGCTCTGCCGTTGTGCGGTAATACTGTTTCATAATGCTGTATAGGATTCGGTGCTTAATTAGGGGTTTGATTGACGTTTCTTCATTGTTCTTTGTTAAATATTTGTTTTTGCGGGAAGGAGATATTTATTCAAACTGACTGTATAATTTTGGTTTAACCGACTTTTATTCAGTATCGTTCGTTAAAACCCGGTATTTCTTAAAAATGAATTTCAATGAAAATATTGCTTTGGTTGGCGTAACGAAAAAGTTCAAAAAGCGAAATGAATAATAAAATATAATTAATAAATCCAATAAAAACATTTATTACACCGCGGCGTTACGAGTGGCATGTCAAAGAGGCAAAGTAAAATTATTGTTTTCATTAACATCTATAACTGTAAAAAACTCCACAGATTAATTGAGCGAAATTTCTCTTTTGCATGGAAAAGCCAATTTGTTGCGTCGCTTTCGGTGTCCCCTATGCATTTAAAAATATACATAAACTGCAACGAAACTAAACAAACTTCGCGCAAGCTCATTTGCATTTGATCAAATATAAACTGAAATAGCACAATTAAAATACTTTCATTCGGAAAGCACTAATTTTGAAAAATAACATTTTGACGTCAATCCGTGACAAATTACCTATATTTTATCACTGACACATCCTGTTATTAATTTTAATAACGTTTATAACGATATCAAGATCTCGAAGTTAATTTTTTCTTTTCAAGAAAACCAGTTATCAAGCTATACTTATTCTTAAGTGAAAACTTATTACTCCTATTTTATTTTTTTAACGACGTACCAAAGTAGAAGGCAGAAAGAATATATAAAATTCCTGTATTCAAGGTTTTCCAATTAAATTTCCCATTACCGAACTAGACTGACACCCCGAAAGAAAAAAAAGCAAGAGTCCTTTCATCGGAGTTACAATAAAAGCAGTGACGTACAACCGAAACTTGAGCGTCGCCAAGTCAAGAACGTTCGGAAAAAGTCGCTCGCTTACACGAGCCTTCTCTCTCATTTGGGCTGATGGAGTCGGACGTTAATTAATGTGGCAGAAAGAGAAGGGAAGGGGGGAGTCGACTTACCGGCAAAGAAGACACGGGGCAGCGGCGAGGGGGCGCCGGCCGGCTGATTCGGCGGCGTCGTCGGAGCGACGGGAGCGGCCAGGAGATCGTAATCGCTGCCGGAGCTGCCCACGGCGACGAAGCTGTAGGAGCCGCGGGCCCAGGGGTCCGCCCGCCACCTCGTCACCACGCTCTCCCGCGGCTGCGGCACCACCTGGTTCCCGAAGATGCCCTGCAACCGAGTGCGCGATCAGGCTGAATTCATTTCGGCCGCCTGGCGCAAGGCTACTGGATTTCAGAGCGAAGCGCCGATTATCTTGCTCGGCTTTTAATTAATTTATCGCAATGATTATTTAACTGTATAAGTATATTTTACTAGTCATGGTCAAAAGAAGGAATCTTGAAATTCAAAAGTTCTTTTAAATGTATGTCACTTTGCGCATGAGAGTGTTACGCTAGAAAGTATAAGCCATAAACAATTTTTGTCATTTTGACTTTTAAAAGTTTTTACGCGTTGTCAAAAAACTTTGCTGCTTGAATTCCTTTTTCAAAGTATGTAAATTTCATCTGCTGGAACTTTTATTTTGAAACCTACTTATATACTTATATGGCTTTAGAGCGGCAAGTGCGCACAGAACAATGATTTTAGAACGGGACCTGCTTGTTCATTTTCTACGTTTACTTCAGACTACGCACTCGCCGAAAGGTAGCATTATCCATAACCGCAAGTACACTTTTCGCGGATGACTCGAAAGCATTAATTTAGCGCGTAAACTTTCTTCGGACATTTATCACTTCCTTAACGTGTTTATCTGTTTCAAAGGCGGCACTCCTTTTATCGCTGATTACATCTGCGGCCATAATTAAGTAAATATTTATAATAAATAAAACCGATATACGAGGCACGCAGCGCTTATAAATCCGCGTTAAAATTTCGGCGCGATTTTTTACACGTACGCCGACTTAATATATTCAAGCAAATCTTTTTATCAGCGAACACAGCCCGGGCCCTCGAGAGACTCGACTCGCTAACCCACTTCAAATCTCATAACACGTCTCTCTCTCTCGGCCCCTCCGCTTCGCACGGCTCGCTCCGGCCTGAACGATGAAAAATGCCCGGGCAATTAATTGCGTCGTGTGTAGCCCTCCGGCGAGGATAAGCAGCAAATTTCGTTAGCAGACACGGAGATGATAAGGAGGCGTAGAAGGAAGTTGCGCCCGAGATAAATTCCCGACGACTCGTCGCTGCGTACGGTGGTGGCGCGCGAGCCGAGAGTATCGCGAGCTTTTTATCCGGGATCTTTTGAACATTTAACCAAAGGAGCTTATTTCCGCGAGATCGCGCTTTTTCAACGTGGAATTAAAAAGTAGTGCGTCGCGCAACGAGAGGAGAAAGTAAGCTATTTCTAGCGAGGGCGAGGTGCTCTGCGCGAGTCGGGAAAAAAACGCGTGACAAAAATTTTTCTTAACCGCTTGAAACACTCGATTTTCTGCGCTACTTCCCTGTGGGAAATTTCACCATTATTTTTCGCCTGTTCGCCAATATTTGCCCAATTCCATTGGTGAAAGATTTTTAATAAGAATT
>JAWWEM010000058.1:400400-417040 GCA_035582935.1 Ormyrus thymus | reverse complement strand
TATATTTTTAATACTTTTCGACACGGGTGTGGAAGTTGATTATTCTCGCTTCGCTCAGGCGAAAAATGTCTCGCGAGATAAATAATCAACTTAAACACTCTAGGATCGAACATAATTTTACGAGCACCGAAAAGTAAGTCAAAGTTTTAAAGTTAAAGTGGTATAAATATTTTTAAACTAGGCCAATTTTTAAAAAATTGGTCAAATGCTGACGAAATGATGGTGAAAACTTCCACCAGGGTTTCTAGCGTGAAATGAGGACTATTTCATTTCTCGGTTGGGAAAAAATTATTTTTCAAATTTAATGGAAATAGAGAATAAAATAGCATACACGCTTTGGCCAGTAAAAAAGAAAGCCTCAGACCACACGTAATTGTCGGCCGAGGCGAAGCCGAGGACATTTCTTATTTCACTGACCGTATTGTTTAATTGTAATCCGCGAATTTTTACAGCGAATCAAAAAGTACTCCACTTGTCATTAAAATAAAAAAATCACTGCTTGCCGTCTCTCTCTCTCTCTCATTCTTTCCCGCTCTTACCTTCAAAACGGCGATGCAGCGGCCGACGATAACATCGTCGCTGACGTTCTCCATGACGCAGGCGGCCTCGCCGGCCACCAGGGCCAGCAGCACCGGCGCTTTGTACAGATTCCAGAAGAGGAAGAGCTCCCCGCGGGAGGCCGTCGTACTGCCAACGTGACCGAAGAGGTTCGCCGACGGGTCCCAGAAGATCCTGTCGAAGCAGAGCACCACCTGCACGGGAAGCGAACGGCTTACTTTTTCATGGCTCGGGAAATGCAAAGGGATTTCGGCCTCGATTTAATTAATTGAATCCGCGTGCCGGCGAACGGCTCGTCAAGGAAACTGAATTTCAACTCTTGCAAAACAGAAGGAAGAGGTCGCTTTAGAGAGTAGTGGAAAAATCAGTCGTTACTTTTTAACAAGGTGTATTTTCATATCTTTTCTGTAGAGGATTGAAGCCGTTAGGGTTTTTTTTTTAAGTTACGAGAACTGCAGATTACGCGGTGTATCTTCACAAAGCTGAAAAAAGCAGTCTTTTAATAAGCCTCTTCAAAACTTCTAGTCGCTCTCTCGGGTAGGCCATTACTAAATTAGTAATTTAATTACAGAGTGCTTCCTACCGGTAGACACGCGCATTTTTAATTACGTAGCAGCGGGAGCCTAATAGTATTCCACTTAATCCGTTCCGTTGGTACTGACCCTTTGTAATACTTATCTCCCGAGGATAAGTTTTGATGCATTTGCCTAATTACTTATGTCCTGTCGATTTTCTTTCATTTTTTCAGAGCGAGGCTGACTTTTTTTCGTTAGTTACATTATTTCAACAAGAAAATGCGAAATTTCGTTTCAGTTTTGTAGAATATAATCTTTGAACGCGTTCTATTTTATTTATTTCTTTAAAAATTCTACGAACCATTTAATTAAAAAAATTTAGTCCCTTTGATGATTATGAAAAAAATTTCTAATAGTTTTATACTAAAAATTCGTAATTACGAGTTTCGACTACTTCTTTTGCAAAAAAAGTTCGTAATTAAAATTTATTAATGAAAAATGGATAGAAACTCGTAAATAGAAACTTGTTTTTGCATTAACTTTTAGAGACGGGCCTCTCGAAGGGTCAATAAATAAATTGGCAGCAGGACCAATAGAACCTTTTGATTCGAATTCTCATATGAAAGTGTTGCTGTTGATAAAAGCCTCTTACTATAGTTATCTTTTCCATTTAATTTAGCCTTTAGAATCTTAAGGTAATTAAATGCTTCTTTTCGACTTTAAAAGATTAAAAACATAATTTTGAAATGTTGATTTTGTAAAAAAATTCTCGCTAAATCTTGACATACCATCACTAACCACAACGTATTCATATTTTATCTCCAAATTTTTTATCGAATTATTTTCTTATAGAAACGAATTTTTATGCGGGCTTGTACACAAGTATATCTTTTTGATACAAGTTCTACACGACGCACAAATCTATTCTATTAAAGGATCAATTTTTTTTTCGTTTGAGTTTTAACTTTTTTTAAAACTAGTAAAAGCATAAAACTTTTAGTTTATCTGATTTTCCCGTGCTTTGTATTTGCTTTAGACCGACCTTGTCAAAGCTATATTTCCTATCAAGTTTTAAATTCGTATCGCCAACTCATAAAAAAGCCGCATTCGTTTAAAAGAGCTTCAAACATTTTTTTCTCTCAAAAAAAAAAGTTATTTTACACGCTTTTCTTGTAAACCACTCACGTTTTATTATTTTATTCTGATGAAGAAAGTTAGATCACGAACCTACGTTAATTTCTAGTTCGCGTACGAAGCGAAGAATAAACACGATTTAGCACATATATGTAGAAGTTACTTATCACGCTTGCGCTAAATATCCATTAGCATGTTAATTCGCGCAACAGCATTGTTGGACACAACGCACTCTTAATCCAAGTAATTAAATGCGCATTTTGTAAATTATTTAGCAGAACTAGAGGAACGTCCGAACGTCGTTTTCGTTTGAATTTTATACGCTCTTCGCGTGCAATTCCAATAACCATTACTCGATAAATAACAGACAAAAGGATGAATGCATTCGAGGTAAACAATCGCGAGGACGAAATGAAGTCAGGGCAGTCTCTCTGGCGAAACTTACCTTGTTAAGATTTCCAAAGCCGAGCCTCTGAATAGCCTCAGCTTTCCAGTCGGGCAGCGGCGGATTGAAGTTGACGGCGGAGGGCGGCGTGGAGGCCTTGAGCACACCCAGGGGCAGGGTCACAAGGACCGCGTCGCACTTGTAGACGGTGCTGTTGGTGTGTGGCGAGCGCGACGGCGTCGCGTAAACTTCAACCCCGCTGGTGTTGTAGCGGACGGCACGTACAGCCGTATTCAGCCGGATGTCCAGACCCTCCGACAGAGCCACGGGCACACACGAGTAGCCGTTCCTCACTGAAACAGCGAGCAACAGATCGAGTTTCGTCACAAGAGTTAGCGGATCCTTTCAAGACTCCCGAAACTAGCTTTGCTCGCGAGTCCCTTTGCTCGCCGCGCTGGCTTCGTTTTATAGATCGCCGAGTTTTGGATAAGTCATTTCGGGTAATTCGTTCAAGTCTTACTCCTCACTTTGTTACACTTGTCTTGTGTATTAAGCCCCGACTTTTGCCGAAGGTAAAAGCGCCGATAAATTTGCAAACCGCGAGCCAAGTTAACTGTCAGTGGGAAACTAACTTTGTTTTAACTT
The DNA here is from genome assembly GCA_035582935.1 of Ormyrus thymus. Lineage (NCBI taxonomy): Eukaryota > Metazoa > Arthropoda > Insecta > Hymenoptera > Ormyridae > Ormyrus > Ormyrus thymus. The sequence goes on along the minus strand of JAWWEM010000058.1, from coordinate 413,803 downwards.
GAAGACTTCAGGGAAGGCAGAGGGAAGTCAAGTTGATCTTCAACTTGTAAGTGAATTGCTCTTACTACCCTTTTAATTTTTCTAATTTATGCAGCGAATAAAACGTTCGCACATATATTTTTATCCATCCTTTTTATCGAATTAATTTCTTTTCTTGAATATATCGTAACGCTTTCTAGCAAATTTCAAACTTGGAAATATCTAACTCTTAGCGCGTTATCTTAATTAGTTGAACGGGATTAAGAAGTGAAATACATTTTAGGGATTTAAATCTGACGCCACTACTTGCATCTCCGATAACGTTACGGCCGCGATAACGTACTATCATAAACCCCTCCATTACATAATTAAGAGAATAGTAGATTTTCTTAAGAGTTAATTTTCTTTCCGTGTAAGAAATAATGTTTTTCTCTACCCCTGGGCGAAAGTACGTTGACTATTTTGTTTATAAGGTGAAAAATGTCACGAGGGTGCGCGAGCATCAACACTCTCTTTCGGCCACTTCATGCGGTGTTTGGTGGGCGCGTTTGTGTATTCCATGCCCGCCCAACAATATTAAATAAACATACATTTATTGATTGATCATTTAATTTATAGTCTTTATTTTTATAAAAGAAATAATTTATTTATTTTATACTACTCTCGCCTCAAAATCACGACGTTGGCATGATTTTCCGGCATCCGTCTCGATAAGTACTATTAAAAGTAAGAACGTGCCAGTATTGACGTTAATTTTTATTTTTTATTAAATTTAAATTTTCCTATTTAATGTCATTACTATAAAGTATATAAGTATTTTGGGCAAGAAAAATATGTAACTCATTCATTTACCGCTAAATGTTACTTACTTAGTAGAACATTTCAATGCCTTTGGAAATCGAAGAATTATTATCTCAATACTTTTCATTTAGAAGTCATCGCAGTTTTGATTAACTGACTCTTTTTCGTGGAGATGTCAATGAAGTACTGGCGATGAGGGGGAAAAATTATTTATAATATTACCGTTGAGAGTGCAATTTTCATATTTAACACAAGAGTTTTTTTTTAATACATTCGTTGCATATGTATGATTATTTTTTTTCCTGTTAATTTCGTTACTCTTTGTAGGTTACAAAGTCTTTCTTCGATCGGTAGAAAGAAAAAAAAAAAAGAAAATCGCAGCAGTGGGCAAAAGTGCTAATTTTTCTAGCCTAAGCGAACGGCGAAAGTACGTACTTTCGCCCAAAGGATAGAAAAAAGCATTATTCTCGAGTTTTACTTTCAAGCGGAGGCGAACTGGTGCTTGCTTTAATTTAAAAAAGTCAATCTTAGAAGATAAAATCCAGCTTCCAATAAATCCGGAGGAGCTTTTATTCGAAAAAGATAAAGGATCAGCCGAAGTATAAGACAGGATTGTAATTCGGAAAAATTAAGGGCGCCGGAGAAGAAAGACGTGAGCGGCGTGTGTGTGCGGGCAGCAGCCAGCAGCTTCCGATGGGAGGGAATTTGTTTCTCTTTAATTTATGTCCGTTTATCGGACGCGGAAATCTCGAGCGGACGAGGGCTCGCGTGTCGCGAATATACATATATAACGCTCGTTAGGCGGCCACTATCGAGATGTGGCTGCCGCTGCTTTTTGCGCCGGACAATGTGCCGGATTTTTCTTGCGGCTTCCGCTCGCGTTTTGTTGCGCGTTTGCTCCACCTTCCAGTTTTACTTTTTACTCTTGCTCGCGATCGAGGTCCTGACGGATATATCGACGCGACCTGATTGGGAGTTGGTCTGATATTTGTAACGAATTATCGGTGAAATGCTGCTGGGAGAAGTTTTGCAAGAGATAAATATATCGGGAATTTGAGGGTAATCAATGTCCGAATACTTGAAGTCAATTATGCTAGAATGGCACTGATGAAGATCGTGTTTCGTTTTATTGGATAAAGAAAGGAATGAAAAGCTCAGGTTATTGAGCCCCGGAACACGTAAATACTAATTCAATCAAGAGTTTTCGTTTTTCACGTATAAATATTTTATTTACTTCATGAAATTTCATGGAAAGTGTGTAAGAATAATTTAATAGGCGGATAACGTTGGCAGAGCAGTTGATTGAGCAATTCGTGTCGGTAAAATTTTGTTATAAAGATTATAGATATAGATCAAATAAGGAGTAATTTTAAATTACATTCGTGTACAAGGGTTAATTAAGGAGAAAGCCGCATCCGTGGATAATTGAAAAATCAAATTCCTGGCGACAAGGTACGCGCGAAAAACTGGAGATAAGACATTTACGATGAATTTCTCCTCACTTATAGCGTAATTATCTTGCGCAAGTCGTAGAGCAAAGGAGATAAGTTTATAGACGTCGAATTGCGCGCGGCATTTGATCAACAATTTATACACGACGGCGAAATGAAAATATACCGAGATAGAATACGGTTCTCAGCCTATAAAAGTGATTGAATAGCCGTAAAATTTATCGCGGAGCGTATCTCGCTCTTGGGGGCTGCAAGGCAGAGGGAGAGAAAGAGAGAAAGAGAGAGGAGGAGAGCGCGAAAAAAGTAGGAGCAAAGTGTCCACCAGGACGAGCTCGTTATCCACGCCGGAGCCTGCTTGTATAATGCGCCGGAGATTATAAAACGCGAGTGGCAGTTCGTAAAAATTAGCGAGCTTATAAAAATATGCAATAAAGCCGCTGAAAGGGATAATTTACAGGGCTGGCCGAACGTGTACTCGGCGCCTAGGTGCTTGTCGAGCTCGTAAATGACGCACCCGCTGTGCTTACTCTCGGAGCTCGGCGAGCAGAGGCTTCGACTCGGCTGATTTTCATTTCCAGATGACTCACCGACCTTTCCACCTCTTTTTACGACTGGCGTTTGAATTCTTTCGCGATTCCCCTGCTCCTTTGGACCTTGTGAATTTTAGTTTCTTTCTTAGCTCCAAGTGTGATTCTTCTTTAGAAGCTTGCGGCTTCAAGGAAACGTTCGTCTTTTTATTTTAAGAGTCTCGAAATATTAATTTCGAGACTCTGTTTCAGCGGCATGTTAGTTGAACATTTAGAAAACCAACTCTTTGATTTCTCTTCTGCGCAGAGAGGATCTTCGATCTCCGCGAGCTCTAAAATCAGAGCTTGCTTTACGCTCGCCTCGGACGGGATCCAATAAGCGCGAGGAATTTAAAGCCGAGCGCAATTCAGGACCACCGAGCGAGGCAAGTGCGAGGGCAAAAGATAGCGAGAAGTTCCTGAAACATCTCACGTCGTATATGCTTGACTTTACGAGCAGATCCATTAAATTTTATCTTCTGTATTTAAATTATGAGGCCCTGCGCGCTCGCACACGCATGTGCGCGCGAGCGAACCGGAGGGCTGGCCTACGCTGCGAGACGAGCTTGTAACGATTGTTCAGCTCTTCGCGATGCTGAATTTCTGGTAGCCAGTCGTGATAGTAGGTAGCATTTTTATTTTATTACTTTAGATAAAAATCTAACAGCTGGGTTATCCTGTATTTTTATATTCAACCCTTTGCGAGGAAGTGTAACGTACAAAGCTTCATCTCTCTTTTTCACCACGATAACATTTTGTTAATTAATCGCATTTTGTAATAAAAAAATGAAATTTGGATAAAATTATTTTTATAAGGCAGCCCTCTCGCTGCTCGCGATCGCTCGCAGATTGTCGTCGCTCGGCAGAAAATCTGCGTCCTTGGATAACGAGCAAATCAAATTGCATTGAAACAAAAGCTGCCCGCGGCCCGCGCGGGAGGCGCGCACGCGGAAAAAGTTAACTGGAACGGTAAACGATCAATTATTTTCACGCCTGGCGTGGCTCGCCCGATGTGTCCCTCTCGCCTCTCGCCGTGCGCGCGGTACAAGCCCCTGACTGATTGTCGGTTTGCCCGAGACAAACACGCGCGCAGGCTCCGGCGCGCGACGAAGGTCGCAGCCGATTAATTTGGCTCGCTCGCGCATTAACTGTCCACTTTGCTCTGTCCCCTCCCTGAAATTGTAGAAGTCGCGCTCGGGCGCCGCTGCACAATGGCGCTCTCTTCTGCCGCTGGCCGTTTGGCGATTCCCGAATTTCGCCTAAATCACGCAGATCGAGCAGAGGCGGCTGATACAAACGTGCATAAGCAGAGCGCGTCAGGAACGAGGGAGGAGGTCGGCAGACGCAATGCTCGCGCTCCCAATTACGCTAATTATGACGTACAGGAGTTTACGTTCGAGAGTCAATTATGCTTGGCCCTGCCGGAGCTCTCTCCCTCTCCCCCCCCCCCCCGAAAGCGCGCGGCGCGGCATCGTTTGTCCTGTCAAAATGGCGCGAGAGACCGCGTTATAATTTAGCGGAGCACTGGCTGCCGCGTTGAATTTTGCGCCGCGCAACCAGTGGTCCGGCTAATTTATCGCGACGCGGGCGACGTCAAGACCGACGCCTGCCTCCGTCATTGAGCTTTGCGTTTTTGACGCCGCACCGATGCATCGATCACGCCGAGCCGCCTCGTAAATCCGCGAACTGCTGCATCCCGCTGAATTGAAATTTCGGGCCGGGGAATTTAAAGGACCTGATTGAGCTGCAAAAATCTGGCTGGCTTTTCAATCGTGCTCACTGGACAATCGGTGATTGCTGGAGTAAAGTAAAGTAGGAACGACTTGTACAACTTGTGAGCTTGAAGCCTGAGAATATTGTAACACGGAGGAGTGATTAACGTCAAGAATTTTCGTAACATTTACCCAAGGTCTGAGAACCTTAAGAAACTACTATGAAACTTTGAATAGCGGTTAAAAAGATAAATGAAAGTTCCGAATACGGTAAGATGAAAAGCCTCTGTTGCACTTATACGCTTGTCATAACTCTTGCAAAAAAGCAGCAATTCAAACGAAACACTCTTTCTTAGAAAGCCCAGGCAGAAACTGTTCTAAACCTGAAATGCAAGGTGCCTCTCGACAAGAGCGCAGTATAAAGAAATCTCGCGAATCGGTTTATTTGAGAAACGAAGCGACCCTCGAGCACAATAATCTCCTGGAATCAAGCAGGCAGAAGGCTCAGCGATTGTACTATCATCCGGAATTTTCCATCGCAGTCGGCTTTTTTCCATCAAAAGCGCGACAAAAGGAGATCGTAATGGCGTAGCGGAGAGAGGCAGAGAGAGAGAGAGAGCCCGGGCGATATTTTCAGGCCGAGCTGCCCGGATGGAAAGAGAGCAATAAGTGTCGCGACGGGGGCTCAAAGCGCAGATCGTAATGGAATGGTCTCAAAGGGTTGCTGCGCGACGGCACGCCAGAATGCATTATCGCGCAACGGAAGGCGCCGGGACGACGTCCTTTTTCTCCGCTGCGCCCCGGAGCTTGTCAAAAAGATCAATATTGAACGATCGTATTGTTTAAGCGCGCCGACCGCCGTCTGTACCTCCCTCCCACCGCCGACCTTTTGTCCGAGTGCAAACTCGATACAAAAGCCCCTTCCGGCTCTTCGGGGAGAGGGCTGCTCTCTCTCTCTCTCTCTCTCTCTCTCTCTCTCTCTCTCTCTCTCTCTCTCTCTCTCTCTCCCTTTTCTCGACAGGGACAAAGGAGCCAATCGCTAGTGAAATCAAGAAATTAAAAATTAAATTCTGCCCTTTTTTTCACGGCCTGTCTCGCGCAGCTCGTCGCCGCCGAGCCCCCCCGGGAAACTTTGAGACGAGCGGCGACGGCCCGATTCGCGGCGGAAAATTATGCGCCACGTATCAACGCTGCGTCAAGTGATGGCCTTTGGAAATTGCCGCGGTAGTTTAATCAGCGCCGTTTTTCCCCCGAGTTCCGGGGAATGAAACGCCGCTCTGATTATGAAACTTGCTGCTCCTTTTAAATGAAATGCGACTCGCTGCTTTTGATTCATTTATGAGTTAGCATGCATCATCATCTTGCTACTTTGATAATACATTCTTTAATTTATGGGCTAATTTGAAGGTAAAGTTGGAAGCTGCGGTGCAACTGCGCTCACATCATATTGGAAATTATTGCTACTTGCGAGCCATATATCCTCCTCTATTGTAGATATGAAGACATATATTGCTCGCATTTATGCAGGTAGTAATGAAATGGCGCTATAAAGCACCAAACAATCTCCTTTATATTGGTATAACATAATCGAATGAGCCTAATGTCTTTCTAAAAATATTCTATTTTACTAAAAAAAGAAAAAAAAAATTAGCGAATTTGCAGACAAAATTGCAGCAATAATTATTGTCTCATTTTTAAAAAGCTCTTATCCCGGTTTTTCGAAAGCTAAATTTCTGAAAATTAAATGGCTTTTTTTAAAATACCTATTTCAGCTTTTTAGTCATGTTTCAGTAGTCAAAGGGCTCTTGAGAGTGCCCAAGCGTTTTCATGAAAAGTCATGGAGTTGCCGGCTTTCTGCGCACTGGCACAGTAATGTATAACATTAAGAGTAAATGAAGTTAAAAAAGACTAATCGAATTGAGAGAAAAGCAACGGGCTGGATTCTTTATTTCGGCGCATGAAAAAGAGCGGCAGAAAATTGTGCAGCGCGTCGTCGTACGGGGGAAGCGAGAGAGAGTGAGAGAGAGAGAGTGAGAGAGAGAGAGAGAGAGAGAGAGAGAGAGGGATAAATCAAAACGCAATTTCCTTCCTCGCCTGGGATTCGGTCGAACGTAAACAACGCGGCCCGTAATTTCTTGGCTAGATGCTTGGTCTTTCCGCGCGCAAAGGAAGATATTCGTTTAGCCACTGACTCGGGCTCGCCGACGGGGGCGAAGCTTAATAACCGTCGATTCCCGCCGAACTATCCGGAACGGGAGGAAGTGTAAAAAGCCGGTGAAAACGGCAGGAAGAGAATGCGCTCGCTTGTAAATCTCGCGAGGGAAGCTCGCTCAGGAGCTCCGTGCGCTACTCCTTTGAAGCCCCGTCGCTGCTCCTCTGCTCTCATTGACCGCTAGGCACCCCGGTCACACTCCATATCTCGTTCCCTCCCCCTCGCCCCGCCGTGTGTTTGATCTTGGCACGCAGTATATTTTGACGCTGAGTCGAACAATTTGTATGCCGGGCTGCTTTTCAATTTACATTTAAATTGGTTGCTTATGGCGTACTGTCGTTCGCGACGGGAGTCGAAGCTCCGAGCGCGAAAACGAGACGGAGAGAGAGAGAGAGAGAGAGAGAGAGAAAGAGAGGGAGGCGAGGGTTCGCGTGCGGCGGATAGCTTTAAAGGAGAGAAAGACAGAGTAGAAAAGAGTGCCCGGGCCAAAGTGGAGAGAAAGCTGCGTTAGGGAACAGTCAAATACCGAAACGAGCAAAGTGCCACTATGGTTCTCCCTCCTTCTTTCGGGAGGTTCAACGAACCGCGAGAAAGGCTCGCGCGCGAAACGCAGCACGGTTACGGCTTCGTTTGCCTTCTCTCTCTCTCTCTCCCCCTCTCCCCCCCCTCCCCATCCCTCCCTCCTTTTTATCTCATCTTCTCGCGCTCTTCCTTTTGGGAGCCGCGGTTTCTCCTCGTCCGCGCGGCCACGATAATTTACGGAAGAACGAGGAGGCGCCCCTGGCCAGAAAGGAGACGAGCCGGCGATGAAAGAATGCGCAGCCTTGAGAGCCCGCCGATTTATCGGCAGAAGGAGAACGCGTTCTACTGATGCGCGAGCGAGGCGCGCTCTTCGCTCGCAAATTATCCGTATAGAGTTTCCAGCTTTTTTTACAAACCAGCCGAGGAAGATTCCTGCCCGCGTTAGGGATGATAAAAACATTAATTTAATTATCCGCCGCGAGAAGGGCCTATAAAGCTCGCGCGAGGCAGCTGATGCTTGCGTGTACACGCACGAGCAACTGCATAGTGTAATTAAAAGTATACTGCCGATCGCTTGAAACGATGTTAATTCTATCAAGTGGGCAATTTCCATTTTGACCTGCCAAAGGCTAATTCTATTGAAATGACGAAGAATTCGCCAAGCAGTTTCTGCACTTTGTGCGTGAAAAAAGTGCGAAGTAATTACAGAAGGCTAAAATTGGGAATCCCGGCATGCGCACTCGGCCTTTGTTCCAGGTCGAAAAGCGACGGTCTAACGCTCGCGACAAGCAGCAGAGGGTTTTCCTGAAAGATTTACTTGGAATCGCAAAATTTTTTGCCGGATCGTACGTGGCCTGCACTTTCGCCTTGGCGAATCGCTCGTGCGGAATCCGAAATGAGCCTTTGTTTAAAAGCAATCGCATTTATCCCGGAAAATAGAGCGCCGGAGCGATTTGTCCTAGACACAAAGGACCCGATCCTTCGAGGCGTATCGAATCTAATCCCGTAATAACGTAAAGGGGCGGCCAACTACACAGAGCCCATAATAAGAGAGGCAGGAGCCGAGTCAGTAATCCAGCCAGATATATGCACGCGCTTTTCTCCGCAGTCCAATACCCGCGGAATTTATTCGAGTCGAGTGTGCAGGCTGCGGCATCTCTTTCTCGGAGCTAATAGTAACTGACAAGAATCCAGTTAAAGACGCACAACGAGCGCAGCGCTACGGAGACGCGTGCATGTGGCGCGCGGAAAAAGTTTACAAAACGCCGCAAGAACTATGTCTTCTTCTCCTTCTCCTTCATTTTCCCCTCGATCCGTATCGGATGAAAAACTGTATTTGAATAATTTCCAGACATGAATAATACAAGAGCGCGGCCACGATAAGAGAATCACTTTCGAAGAGTAAGACATTAGCTGACTCGCCTAAACTGGCCGCTCGCTTTGCCGAGCGGGAACTTTTTGATTGATTGCCCATTTGCATAATTTCTCAATAACTATTTTTCCCTCGAATTCCGCAAATCCGCGCCTGTGCCTTTTTTTCTCCTTTTGCGCCGATTCGGCGAGAAACACTCAGACGGGAAAGAAAGTTCCGCTTTATCTAACTAATGAATTTCTACAAATGTTCGAGTTTCGTAAAAAGCTCCCTTTGTCGCGCAGCATTTTCGTTAAGCAGCGAAACCATAAAGGAGTTACGGCTGTGAATAGAAGATAGGAACGATAAGGTAAATATTGAAATTTTTCTCAGCGACAAAGTAAAAATTTGCGTTACCTCGCGGAATAAGACGTCTTTCCGCTTGCACGCACCTGAATCCCGAAGGCAATCGTCGTGTCGTTAAATTCGAGTCGAAATAAAATTAAACTTGGCCGAGCTCCACGCTCTCGACTCCCCATCGGCGGAAGAAAGAGGCGCATCGGACGTTTTCCGGAATACGTAAGAAATCACGTCGCTCGTTATAAAAACGCGCATGTAATTATACTCGGTACGAGCTCGTATCTCCCTCCAGCCCTCCCCTGTCCCCGTCTCGTTTTACACGCGCGCGGAGCTTTTTCGCTCGGCGCAGATCGACGTAATTGCGGAGAAGGGCAAGTGCGCGAGGAATGGGGATGCTTCCAAGGAGACAACCAATTGAGAAAGAGATGCAAGCCGAAAGCTAAGGAGAGAGGCGGGGGGGTGGGAGAGCGAATACAAGACTTATTGAGCATCCTCGAGTCGAGCTTCGCCTTGCCTTATTTATGCGATGTTTTTGTAAATGTTTAAGGTGCTGCCGACGCTGCCAGAGCTCATCTTTTTTAACCCTGGATTTATTGTCGATTATAACAGGGATATATGCGCACTGTTTGTAATAATAATTCTTATGATTATATACAATGAAATTGAAATCGTAAATAATTGGCCGACCAACAAATTTACAACTTCTTTGCTCTTCCTTACGAGTTCTTACCGCGGCATGAGAAAACAAATTATTGCAATGTAATTAATCCGCGTCGACGAGAACTGCTTCGCATTTTTTTTGTCCTTTCAACAAGTTTGAATAAATCTAAATAAAAGTTTCGAGAACTGCATGTTTTTTTTTTTTTTTTGTTTTTCATTCCAGACCAAACGCGATATTGCGTTAGAAATGTACAATGTGAATTAGCACGAGAATCGTTGAAGCATTCCGGTACAGTAACAAGATCCGCAATATTTTTCTAATCGAATCATACCCGATTTGCATTCTGGCCGCACAATGGAAACGCGGGGTGGTACTCAGTCTTGCCACGAGCTCCCTTCAGCGCTGCAGAACCAATCCGCCGGCCCTCCTACCAATTAAAGTATTAATTATAGCGACGAGGGAATCAGGTGCGCTCGCATAATGGAACGAGCGCCTCTTGCACCGTAAAAAAACAAGCCTTCTCGCGCAAGTAAATTGCATCTCTCTCTCCCTCTGTCTCTTGAAACTGTTCTCCTTTTTTCCTTACAAAGCGCGCGGGCAACACAAGAAACGCATTTGCGGCAAAGGATCGCCGGCCTTCAGCCGCAGCATCTCCGCGTGAGCAGCAGCAGCAGAAGCGGCACACAGAAGCCGACAGTTAGAAGTTGGCAAAAGGGGATGCAAGCAAACAGGCAGGGATAACCGCAGTAATGCCCGCGCGCGCGCTTACACATGTACGCCCGAGCGACGTCTCTGCTCTCTTGCTTTTGCTCGCCAACTGTAAGAAACTTATCCGCGGAAAGCGAGCGGCTTGGAAGGTATATAATACCGCTGAGCTCTTTCCTTAAAGTCCGCTGCTATCGACCTGAGCATCTCGCCGTCGCCGATGCGGCCCTCTGACTTACACTCGCCTTCCCGCAAATTGCCTTTTTACAGGCATCGAAACAATGCCGGGCCCCGCGTCGACGCCCAGCCACGCACAGGCGCTTCTCTCTTGAAAAAACATTCAGGGAGGGATCAGCCGAGGAGGAGGGGCGAAGGCCTAAGGGGTGCGCTCAGCCCCGCGCCGACATTATCATTGCAATTACCCGCGGATTATATCCGCCGCCGAGACAGGCGGGGAGTTCGCTACTGATTGTGCGCGGTTGGAAGAGGGAGGCCAACTTTGTGCTTCCCCGAGTTCTTGCCCCGAGAAATCCGGCCGAAAAAATTTATTCCACAGCTGCTTAATGCTTTAACTTATAACTTTAAGGGTAATTATAGGCAGCTATTTTATTTTCACTTGTGAATGTATTACCTAGAAAAAAGTGCTTTTTTCACTTAATACGAATGAAATTTTTGCCACGAGCATTCTAATTTAAAATTCAGGAACCGAATGAAACATAAAGATTAAAATCAAACTGGAAAGTTCCGACAGATACCGTAGATGCAGCATCATTCAGATTAAAAAAGTGTTTGATTTACACAAGTTTAGCGGCCCCGTACGCGCGAGAAGGCAAATAAAACGGTTCGCTTGCTGGTATAGGCAGCGCGGGAAATACAATTGGATTTTTCGAACTGCAGAGGGAAAATAGATCGAGCGAGAGAGAAAGAGAGAGAGAGAGAGAGAGAGAGAGAGAGAGGGGGGGGAGGAAGGACAAAGGGTTGAAGGCGAGAAGAGGAAAACGAGCGAATATACGCTCGACGCAGCTGCTTCCGCGCGAGAGCGCTACGCGCCCAGCACCTACACGTTCCGAGGCATTATTAACGTTGCTTTGTCTTAATAGGAGAAGGTCGTGTTACTTTAATGAAGCTTTCATTTTTTCACTCCTTTTTTTTTGCGAGCGAGCAGCGGCTGCGAACCCCATAAGATCGGCTTGATACTTTTTTCATAGAGAATTTCGTTCGAGAATTAATGGACAAGACGGAACAATGTTGCGAGAAATTAAAAACGGGAATTTTTACGGGAAATATGCGGGAGACGCTAAAGAACCATTATGTCGATGTCGGGCAATGCTTTTTTTTTAACGCTGCCCCACATTCAGGTGCTTTTAATTAAATAGCAAAGTCTTTACAGGCTTTCTTGCGTAAATAAATTTCTCCATTCAGGAGCTGCGGGTTTAAAAAAAGTCAAGCACTTTTTAAAACCTCTCGTTGCAAGGCGATTCTTGGGAAATCGATACATTCCCTTTACGTAATAATTACAGGAAAATAGCTTCTTTTCGGTATCCTACTTTGAAATAAAGAAAGCTACGAGAGCAGCTGAAAAAAAAAGAGGAAAACCTGACCAGGCGGAGAGAAAAGTCGGCATCGACGCCAATAATAAAAATGAGAATATTGCGTAACGCTTCCCCAGCGCTTAGTGGAAGGGACTTAATTAAGAGCGCGGGCTTGTTTCCCGAAGCCGGCGCGACGCCTCTCTATCCAGTAGCTTTTTGCTAAAGTGAGAATTCTCGCGTCATTATGAAGCGCGAGCTGTTCCTGCGAGAGAAAAAAGCAGCGCGCGATTACGTCCTTTCCGGGAATTCGAGCGGCCGGTGACAATATCGCCGGCTCGCGCTTGGGAAATCTGGCCGGCCGCTCGCAGAATCTAATTTATTATCGCGCAGGCCAGAGTGTTATCTAAGATCTCGAGCGAGTTCCGTGGAATCCGTGTCAGTGCCGCGCGCTTGTCAGGAGAACGAGGGAGCGCGTTTTCTTTAATAAGACGCGTCGCCGTCGCCGCCGCCGCTGCTCCTTGCTGAATTCTCATTCAGCTCGTCTGATAATAATCCGACGGAGGCCCACCGAACTTTTAATCTGTCTAATGAAAATGGACAAGGTGAAACGCAGTCCAAGCGCGAAATGGATTATTAAATGAGATTAAGTTTTCGGTCCTTGAAGATGGATCGTCGCGATTCTTTTTTAATGCTCCGTGATAAGACTTACTGTACAAGCAGCCAGCAAAGAAACGAGAGGAATGAAGTATCGAAGCTGAAAAGAATTAAAGGCGAAAAAACTCAAATCTTCAGCTGAATGTCTTTCAAGAGTGCAGCATATGAAATTATTAAGACTTTTAATGAGCTTATAAGCTCGCCTGCATACGCTCAATCATCGAACTTTCAGCGTGATTTCGCCTTATTTCTCGGCGTTTTCTCTTCCTTCGAATACGCAAATCGTTAACCCGAATTCTCCTTTTGTCAGACGAGTGCGCCGTTAATCTGAGGCAGGGGCTCCACTATTATCGGCGGGGGCATGCTATTGGTTTAATGAACTGGCGTGTAAACACCCTACCCGACTAACTTCGAGTTTGTAAATCCGCGTACACGTGGGACCAGTCCTTTTCGGTGCATTCCAAACCCCCGAGCGATCGCGCTGAAAAATGTCGAGAAATTTAGTTCGCTGCAGTACGCGGAGAAAAAATTTCCTTAATTTTTACAAATGTTTCCTGAAAACTTACGAGAAAGTATAGTAATTTGGTAACAGGCTGAGAGTTTTGAAAATTTTACAGAACAGAAAAAATGTATTAGCTCAATTCTACGAATCGAGACCTAAACAAACAACCGAGAATTTACATTTGAAAACATTTTGAAACTGTGAAAAAATCCTGCCGGCGCGTGGAATCGAACTTATTGGCCCTCTGGATTGACAGCCGACCGCCTTACCGCCTCAGCTACCCGACTAGAAATGAATTAGGCAGGTCATGGAGCTCAGGTCAGGGCCTCATAAGGCACTTCGAGGGCCTTAGGAGGACCTTACCCGCGCCTCATTACTTGCCTGATTCATTTCTA
>JAWWEM010000058.1:364951-395749 GCA_035582935.1 Ormyrus thymus | reverse complement strand
ACATAAATTTCACCAATGTTAAATTGTGTACAATGTTTACGTGTACGATTCTTATGTGTATAAAACGCACCTTGCCTATAGTAATTTATATCTAAAAATATTTAAAATTTTTAGAACATATTGTGTAAAATTTACAGAAAATCTCGTAAAAGTGCTCAGTTTTCTAGTCTGTTACTAATTACTAAATTTTTTACTAAAATGTCTGGAAATATTTGCGAATGTTCTAAAATTATTTTCTCCGTGTAGAGAGACTTTCGCGTGCAAATAGGTCAGATTTTCACCCGACTATATTCAAACTCTTGTACTGATGGAGCGACCTCTATCGTTCTAATAACTGTATAAGAAAAATGACAGCTAAAAGAACAAAATTATACTACATGATGTTTGAACTTGATTATTTTATCTAATATTACGCGTTTAATAATAGTAAACGTTTCCTTTTCCTTATGTAGTATAATATGCATAGGACATACCACGTTGGTTCACGTTTTCTGAGAAATATTTAGTTTATTACTTCATTGCGTTTTGCAGTTTCAAACCACCATATTCTAGTGTACAATTACAGTATCTTGCTTTGTCGAGATAAAGTTTTGAAACGCAATCGGAAGTAAGCTTTGACTATCCGACTAGGTAAGTATTCAGAACAATTTACGTTACTCAAGTTAATGATTAGCAGGACCGAGGTGGGACAATAAAATGCCGCGCTGTTTCTCGAGCAAGATTTCTATACCAGTATGCAGCAGTCGTTGTTGAAATTTATTATTGTAAATTATAATTGCAGCTGCGGTCACCGTAAATTTTAATCATTCGAAATATCAGAATGTCTCGTAAATACTTCAGGCAGTTTTCGCAACAACGCCCGTCAAAATTTAGCAATACAATTTTCAGCTAAAATTTCAAACTGTTAATAAATTAACAAGCCAAGTGTTAAATAAAAGTTTATTAAAATCCTTGATACGTTCCGAAATATGGCGGTCATTATTTAGAATGTACAAGTTTTAATTAAATTCAAAGTTTCATAATCAGCGCCGACTAGAAAGTGTTGTTCCAATTTTAAGGCTTCCCTTATACAAAACAGAAGTCGGAAGCTATAAAATTGCTAAAACGATAATTATTATTACATTACAGGTGGGCGTTAATAAGGTCGCCGAGTTCCGTCGGCGTAATTCGATTCCTTATTGGTTCGAGCTTGGCGCTCTCCATTAATTGCCTTTCCCCCGGCCCCGCTGCGCGCTCGGCGCCGTGAAAATTTAGCCCCGCGCAAGTCGTGTAAAAATTAACGTTCCCTCATCTAATAATCGAGGCCTTATGCTTTGAAATCATAATAACCCGGCGGGCGCTCTCTAGCAGCGAGAAACAAAGCCAGCCGAGCGTGCGCAATTCCAATTTGCCAGGGCTTAATCTCGAAAGCTTAAAACCGTAAGTACTTTCGGCGTCTTCTCTTTTATTACGTCTAATGGAGGAGCCAAAGGTAAGACGATAATCTAGCGATTAATAGGCGCCATTAACGCGACACACGCTGGGCGCAGGCGCAAGAGCGACTTTCTTATGCGCGTGCACTCACACGGGTAATAAGATTCATCCCCAATTTAGGCGACGCGAGCGGAGGCAGGAAGGGAGAGGAAGTAGGCGCGCAACTCCGCGCGTAATTAAAGCCACGAAATTTCAAAGCGAAGCGTCGAATGCAAATCGCCCGACGTAATAACAATAACCTCCTCTCCCCGGAGGAGGGGTAAAGAGGGAGGACGGGCTTGGGGGGAGAGCGCGACAGATGCTCCCCATCCGCGCACACCCCCGCTAATTGTAAATCCGTCTAGCAGAACCGCGACGCGCATTTCGGCCGCGCACTCCGAGGGACGGTAATAAAAAACTTTGTAGGACGCTCGAGTTTTTCGGCCCTCCCCGAATGGGCAAGTTAATTAAAGGAGCCTTTGTGACTGGGTGTCGGCCTGATCTGAGCTTTCTGAAGCTTGCTTTCGGAAACTAGATCGAATTAGTATTATTATTAGCGAGTTTGAATATTCAATAGTAGATTCTTTTTGATTATTATAAATTTGAGCTATACTGCATGTAAATTCGTTGACTGATTTTACAATTGAAATTAAAAGTAAAATTGTGATTATTGTCCATCGCGGATGTTTGCGTCAAAAACGTCAATAGAAGCGACAGTGGCCTTCGCTGCTCCTTAGTGGCATCTACGCGTGGAAGACTTGATGAATCGCTGATCTGAAGAAAGGGAATCGTGGAAGGCAGCGCCAACAACAGGCGGACATCAAGGATTGCGTAAACTCAGTTTGCGCAAAAAAGGCCAATTCACCTCTTTCACGTCTTCGGGACACCACTCCTTAGAACCAAGAGCAGCATCGTCGAACGAAAGCGCGCGATCACGAATAGTGAGAGAAATTTCGAGAGCGACAGGGATACGATGAAGTTCTTTCAACACCGACTTCGACGGATCGTTGCGCGCAAGAAGAACGTTAAAGAGAACGATAGAGCGGGATCAGAGGTTTTGCGACCTGTATTAATTGCAGAGCTAATGACTTTTGTTACTTAAATTCGGCCGGAATTAGAGCATTCATTTGAGGAAACTGAAATAAATAACGGCACGCGTGGTAAAAATTTTAGCGAGAAAATTAGGCCAACTTAGACGGCAGTAATTAAAAGTTAAAAATGGGATCTGAACCTAGCCTGCTATGTATATTCATGCGCATAAATGTTTGCTCTCTCAGATAAATTTGGCCGGTCGGAGCTTGCACACGCACGCCTACGCGCGTTTACTCTCCGCCGGTCTGGATATGTTTGATCACGTAAGAAGGGAGTACTGATAGGTACACTGATCAAACGCGTGAGCCTTTGCGCATGCGCGAGTGGAACGGGCACATATTTGTATTTTCTCGCTCGGGGGGCTTGGCCACCCCTTGGAGTGCGTCGTCCGCGACCTCCTTTACCTGCAAACTTCCTCTCTAAGCTGGGCTGCTACACCGGCCGGAGCCTGGACATGCGCGACATTGTTTATTGCCAGGCACCGAGGAGTAGCCAAACGCCGCGAGAGCTGACAGGCAGGAATTCACTTTCACGGTGCGCTCTTTGGCGGTGCCGGCTTAAATATCTTGCGCGCGCGATCGCGAGAGATCTGCGAGAGATGTACGAGTAGGCAAGTTGCTACTTAGATACTTGGCCAAGTTTTGCTACTTGCTTTGGGAGTTGATGTGCATTTGGATTAATCTTGTTTTAGCTTGCATATTTCCCTGTTCGTCATGGTGATTTTCTTGAGTAAGAGCAACCTGCTGCAGCGTGAATAGTTAAACGCTCTCACCCTGGTGGAAAATAAAGCAGCTTTGCTGGTTAAAATATTAAGAGGATGTCGGTGTATTTTTCGTGATTAAAACAATTGTAAGGCATTTTCGGCCACGGAATGCTAGGTTAGCGAGGTAGCTGCCATCATAAGAAAAGGAAAGGCAACATAATAATTTATGAAAAACAAAAATTCGAGCTAAAAGTTATGAAATACGACGCGAGGCGGGTGACGAATTTTGACGAAAGATAAAAATAAGCCATTAAGCACTACCTAATTTTTTTAAGCTAATCATTAGATTTATATTTTCTAATTTCTGGCTAAGCATTTGTTAGGGAGCAGTGCGGCAGTGCTGAAGGCTACAGCTTAGTAGCATAACCTCTTAAAAAACTTAAAAATGTTAAAAAACTAATTTTTTAACTTTTCAAACTATGTTTTTAAATAAAAACACATATTTATTGATTTAGGAATTAATTTATTTATTAATTCATTAATTTATTTATTTATTTATTAGTTTCTTCCTTTACTTATTAATTTATTTAAAATTGGTCACTAAATAGAAAGCAGCCATATCTGCTTCAAAAGCGTGACGAAAATACGCAATGCTTAGCTAGCGACTAGCTAAAACTAAATCAGGAATCGCATTTCTTGCTATTCATTAGTCAAAAACTGCGTAAAATTTCTATCAGGGCAGATGCAAACTTCATTAAAATATTAACTTTGATGGTGCATTCGAAAGATTATAAACAAAATTTTTTAATCATAAATCTTTATTTTAATAAATAAAAACAAAGATTTATGTGGAATTACATGATTGTTTTGCTTATAAACTTGGAATTTCAATCTTTCACGTTTGAAAAAAGCATGAAAGCTAGGAAATTTGAAATGCCAGATGAGGTACTATAGTTTTCTACGTTACTGCAATATTCTTCTAAACCACGTAAGTATATGGACGCAAAAGAGAAGAGAAAAGAAAACTTTTGAACATGCACCCGTAGTTCCAGAAAGCTACTTTAAGAGGGTATTATACCCATCATTTGCCTTTAAAAAAACACCCGAAACAAAAAATCCTTAGTATTAAGAGTTATAAAAAAATATACATTAAAAATATAGTATATTGTAATCAAATGGACCCAAACTGTACTTTGTAGACCCATGTGATCTAAAGATATAGCTATCTCAACTTTTTTGCTTTGGCGTAAGCCCCAGACTGAACCAATAGATGAATTTTCATTAAACATGGCTTAAAATCTTTTTTTTTTTGTCATTTAAGGCCAACGCTATTTACTAGTGTGATTTTTTGATTTTTAGTATTTTTAGTATTTTTAAATTAAGAAAAACTGACCAAAATTAACATGTTTTTATTAAAATTTAAAGAAATTTATTCGTTATATAACCGAACTGAAAAAAAAACTGAAAAAAAATTGATTACCTGCTTTCAAATAGTACTATTGTGTCCAGGGGTATTTTCCTTGACGATCCTTGAAGATTCTACACCTTACTTTATTACAAGATAAACCAACACGGTTTACCTCAATGTACATGTAGCACTTATTAAAAGCGGTTGTCAAAAACTAGCTGGAGCGACCGTGACGACACGATGTATGTATAGGCACTCAGTCGCGAATATTAGGAACGAATTTTAATATTCGTAAACTTACTGCGTAGACTAAGATCTTCAATAGTGTCTCTGTGAGAGCAAATCCAAAATAAACATTTTTTTTTTCTCTTGGCTGAAAGTCACCGGTCTTGTCCGAGCTCACTTTCTGCCCAGGCTTGCTCGAGAGCACTTGCTCCAGTAAAAGTATAATAACTACAAAATGTATCTCTAGTGAGAAATTCCTTAGATTATTCTATTTTTAAATATAATAAATCTTAGTAGTAAGCAATAAGATGTGTTTTATTATTTCACAAATAAAAATACCATCGACACTATAAAACCTCAACAGTTAAAAACTTATATATTGGAATACCTGAGCCAGACTTTTGTTACCTTCTTTCTCTTTTTCTCCTTTTCGCTTTATGTCAGAAGTGAAAACCTGCAGTAACATTTCCATACAATCAGAACGTTACTTTTGTATTCAAAAGTAAAAACCACACGTGCTAACCCTGACAATATATAACCATAGTTTCAATTTTACTATTTGATCTTTGACAAATTCACTAAACTGAAATTTTTACGACCCAGAATACTGAAATTCCAATTTTGCATTCACCGATCTTCAACTTTACGTTTCTATCTTGCGAATTTAATTTTTCTTTGCTAAAAACGCATTCAACTTTATTTCCACAGAGAAAAAATTTCTTGATTTACCGAACAATTTCATTCAAAGTACAAAAAAGGAGAAAACTGAACGACAAAGCAAAAGACGCTCCTCGACAGTTTTCAATTTACCGTTAAAAAAAGAAAAAGAGTGAACTTTGCTGGATTCGAGTAAGCCACCGCAATAGCTCCCGGCAGTTGAATTTCGCGTCCTGCGTAAAACCGTTCGGCGCCGAGTTTTCGGTGAAAAGAGCTTCAATATTTCCGCACCGAGTGCGTGCGGCGCCGTCGCAAAACAAAAGTTTTCAAATAACTGCTTCTATATAACTAAACGGGACATGCGGGCGCCCGAGTACACAGCGCAACGGGGCTAAAATAACAAGAGGTTACCTCGACAGAATCGATAAGGAGTGCGAGAGCTTTTCGCCTCTGGTTCACGCAGCATTTTGTTGCGTCGGCCGCTCCGAGAGTTACGTGATTCTGTGCTAGGGGAGCCGATAACGAGGCGCCGGATGACGTAACGCCAGGAGCAGAAGCCGAGGCGTCAGGTAGAACGGCAAGCGTAACGGCTCCGAGCTTAATTATAAAAAGTCATTATCAGCTTGTTCTGGATTGAGTTTGCGGAGCCGACAGCTGTCGACGCCGTCGCCTCCAACGAGCCTTAAATACGGCGAATGCGTTCGCTTCGTGAGAGGGGGGGGGTTCTCGATTGTTCCGTAGCCGCACCCTGGAGAAGCTGGAGAAGGGCTAAGACCGAGATAGCCGGACATCGGTTAATTACGGGACGTTACTTTAGCGCTGCTTGCCCCCCATTGAACTTTGTGTATTCGTCGCCGATATTGACGGTATGAGAACTTCGTACCCAAGTCCAATGGACTCTAGTGCTTAAACCGGCTTTTCAATTTTCTATTGTATTTGTAATACTGCAATATTGATTGATTTAACAATTGTAAGTTTCTTTAAACGTTGGAACTAATTTAAAATTAATAATTTAACTAGAATATTATAAATAAATAAATAAACATTTTAAACTTTTAGAACAACTTCTCGTAAACAAAAATGATATTAAAAATTGTAAGATTTTTTATATCTGGACGTTACTTTTGAGTAACATCGTGTAGCCAAAGCATCCTTAAGAAGAAGACGAGTAAGAAGATGAGAGTAAAAGAGTCGAAGGAAACGAGGAAAGAAGGCGGATAAGACGAGATAAGCGCAAAGCGGCCTGTGGATTAAAGGTAAAAGAATAATGAAAAGAGGAAAGGGTACAGTCGTCCGGCCTGCGAGATAAGAGAAGTAAAAAAGATAAGGCTGTACGAGGAGAAGCAGCATGTATGGAAAGTAAGGACGACGAAGAAGCCACGCACATTGAGAAGAATTTGCAGAAGAACTTTTGACTCAAAACTTTTAATTAAATATTCGCCAAGGTTTGGAGATATTTAATAATCAACAAGCGCAGTTAGGTAACGTCAAGGAATGTTTAATGTTAATTTAATCTATATCCTTTGTTAAAGCGAGCTTTGTAAGGGAGTTAAACGAATAATTTGTTAATACACAAAGCATTATTAAAAAACAAAATTTGCATGAAGAAAAGCTCACTATACACATTAGTAATCCGTAATATTTATTTAGCTTTGGTAAAATATATTAAACTCGCTTCAAATTTTAGAATAAAGTATAGTAATTTGCATCATGACTCAAAGATTCCATCTATTTACTGACGTGATATAGAAATCTTTCCTAAACAAATAAAAAACAAACAAAGAAGCCAAATACGCGCTTATTAAGAAAAAAATCTGACTTTTAATTAGCAGAAAAGGAGCTCCCATTAGTTTGATAAGGCAGAAAGTACATTGCAGAGACGCCTCTTTATTTTTCGGAAGAGCGTAGTTAAACAAGGCTTGATTGCGGCTTGAAAACAAAACTATTATTCCCCTGGAGCTCTCGAGGATGAAAGGGAGCGAGCGCGAAATGACTAGCGAGCAGCGTAAACCGATAAAAAAAAGCCAAGGGAATGCAGCAGCTGGTGCGCCCGACAATGCCGATAAAATTTGCCGGCACACCGGCTGTAATCAGCGCCGCCTCGCGTCGCCTCGAAAGACACGCGCTCGCGGCTTTTGTTTGTCCTGCGCCAGCAGCCGCTACACAATAAAGCTCATAATTCTTCCCGATCGAGCGGCTTCCTCCGCAACGGCAGCCGAAGATAAGCGCGGAGGCGGTACCTGCGGTATATATTTCTCAAGGGATCCTCCAGATTTTCTCCGCGGAATATATACGCAGTCATGGACGCGAAAAGGTCACCGGGAAATCGAGCGGAGCCGATGGAATTGATGAGGTTCGCGCGAGCTCCTGGAGCTTGTCAAGCATGAAAGAGTACTTTTGTAACAAAGCTGCTTCTTATTTTCCAAGCCCTCTGCGTTTTATCGAACGGATCGCGCTGCAATTTAAGCGAATCCGAGTTCTCCTCTCGATCGCTGCGTCTCGCCGCCCTCGAGATTATTCCCTGGAGCTTGATTACTTTTGAACTTGTGTAAGCGAGAAATTCTCGCCTCGTGAATGCGATGGCCGCATTGGAATGGTGAAAATTTCTTTCCCCGGAAGAGTTCGCAAAAACAACGGCCAAGGCCTTTGCCTTGGCGAAATTGCTCCGTTTTTTTTAAGGACTGTGCGTCTCTGGGCGGAGGAACCGGTTTCCCAGTAATTACATCAGCCACAGGTCACTTACGCGCTCTTTTTAACTTAATTGATCGGCGGCGGGCAAGATTGATTCAAGTCCTAAGATAAGCGCGGTACGCGCGCTTGTTGAATTTCTAATATTATTAACTTGTAACGGATTTATTAAGTTTGCGTACTTCGAGTGCAAAGATGCTAGCAATTTGGACAACAAGGGTCAAGTTCAATGCCCCGACAGCTAATAAAAGCGAAAGACGAGCTCGACTCTCTCTCTCTCTCTCTGTCGCTCGGAACGCCAAGAAGTAAGGATCGTACATTGAAGAACTTTAGTAGTTCAGCCTGCGAGTCATTATTAGAGGTCTGGGAGGAACGATTTCCTTGATCAACGCGCTCGACGCAAAAACCACCAACAACAAACAAAAGGGCATCCATCGACGACGAGTTTCCAGCCGGGAGTTTTCTCCAAAGAGCAAAAGGACGTCGATGAGGAGCATTCAGCCGTGGTTTTCTCCAAATAGATCCGCAGAACGTCATCCAATTGAAAAGCCGAAAGAAGAACCCGAGCTATAGGAGCCACCAGAAAACCAAGGAGCGCTAAGCCAGGAAAGTCGCATACCTTTTGTAAATCTCGTAAAGCTTTTCTTTAAATTTGCTTAATTTGGAATCTTAAAATATTGTATAACGCATTAAAGTTAATGACGACGAAATTGTGAACGACATTTCCGGATTGAGATAGGGGCAGTTTTGAATAAAACCATCAATAATATTATTAATTAAGGAAGTACTTTATTTCGACACTAATATCCGCGTTTCCTTCCATGTATAATAGTGAAAACTTTACAATGGCGCTCAACAAAATGGTAAAACTAATTTAATTTTATAAAAAATTCACGACCCGAATAATAAATTATGCATGGAAAATAAACTGGGTTATGTGACGAGATGAGGTAGATTATCAAAAAAAGTAGTAGTTAACGTAGACAAGAATTTAGGAAAAAATAAGAAAATTGCAAAAAGTAACAGTAACAAAATGCCTGTTTTTGATGACGATGATACGCGACGTAAGGAGCAAGAGAGAACATTACAAGAAGAGCGGAATTACTCAAAAAAGTTCGAGATGACTTAGAACAACTTCGCTCATAACTGAACCCGATGGATCCGGAGGAAATAAATCGTTTGCAACAATGCATCCAGGAACAGCAATTTCAAATCGAGAGATACCGAAATAGCCAAGGTCTTGCGAGCCAAAACAGGACGAATAATATCAACCCAACTACGTTATCCAGCCAACAGCGAACAACACCTCGTAATTACACAGCAAAAATTGATACGATTGTAAGTAATGTATGTGCAATTAAATTAGATATAAAAATGCCGGAATTTAGAGACGAAAATTTAATTAATCCGTTGGAATTTTTGGATGATGTAGAGAGATTTTTTAGAATTAAAAATATTTGTTATTAAAAATATTAAAAATATAAATATAAATATATTTATAAATATATATTATTATTTATATTTATTAATATTTATTTATATTTATAGATGTATTTATATTTTTAATATAAATATTAAAAATATTTTTTATTTTTTAATTTGTTATTACAGGGAAAAGCGCGAACATGGCTATAATTGCAAAGTAACTTTTATTATTTTGAACATTTTAAAAATGCTTTTATAAATGAGTTCTACTTTATCCCAATTCAAGTTAAAATTAAAAGCTGTTGGGCAACACACAATTTATTCATCAGCAAGAAAATTTGCAAACATTTTATTATCGTCAATTAAAGGAATCAAATTATCTCTTGCCTAAAATGAATGAATATGAAAAAAATTTCACTATCGTGCAGCAGTTTCCCCAAAGTATTAGAAAATTTCTTGTTCCAATGAATTATAACGACTCAAATTCAACAGGACAATCGCTCGTGAGTCTTAATGCGATACATAGCGAAAAACAGTGCTAATATTATTCACAAGATAATAATACAAACAATTACAGACCACCCGAAAACGTAAGAGTACGCCAAGTAAATATTCACGATAATAGATATCGAGAATATAATCCTCGCGATCGCAACAGTTTTAGAAATACAAGAGATTATAATATTCAAAATCAAACGCGTAATTATCCAAGGGGACATAGACCCTGGGAGCGACGGTATAACGATCGCGTAAACACGCAGGACGAACGAGGTAATTCGAGACAATCCAACACAAACTTTCCGCCGTCGAATTATTTGAATAGGAATAGAGAACAGGGTGAAAACGACGCATCAAATTAAAATACAAATAATACTTTAAACGCAGAATCGACAAAATTGAGAAGTGGTCCATCAGTGTGTCAAAACCATGATTTTACTAGTTATTTAGATTCAGACATAATAAATAGCGAGGACCAAAGGGGCGAAATAATGTTGATAGCGGTAGTCAAGTAACAGTGATATCCGAAAAATTTTATGAAAAGCTAAATAAAAGTAAAAATCTAGTAGAACTTGCAGTATCAAACGTTGTCGTTACCACTGCCGCAGGAAAGAAATCTACAAATGTGAAAAAGCAGATTTATAATGAAATAAAACTCAACGATAATAAAATAAATCACGTATTTCTCGTCATTGCTTTTTTATCCAATGAAGTAATCTATTGATTATTGGAGAGAGCAATTAAAACTGCGTGATATAAAAATTCCGGATTCGATTGTATTGTTTGGACAGGACATTTCGGAGAGATTATGTGAAATACTTTATTTCGACACTAATATCTTCGCTTCCTTCCATGTATAATAGTGAAAATTTTACAAACTTCCCTTTCAAGTATTGATATCAAGTATAGATAGGTAAAAACCACTAAGCTGGAAAAATTCCCTTGAAAGCAGTAGCCTATAGTAGGGCAATCACAATGCTTTGTGCAATACATTAAAGGCGAACACGTCACCTCGTAAAATAAAGCAGACAATTTTTTGGGCTTGGGCTGTTTTAATTTTAGAGTTTGCTTGCAAAATATGATTCTGGTAAAGTGCCAGACTGAAGATTAAAAATTTGAGATAAAACTTTTCGAATTCTATATAAAACGTCTGAAATAGAGGATGACACCGCCAGAAGTAGAATTTCAATATCTGCTTTTTATCGTTAAAATCAAAAGCGGAAAAGTTTTCTACGTAATTAAGCAGTGAGAAATATTTTTCCACTGTTCTCGTCTGCCGCGGCGCAGTTTAAAGTACGTAAATTAACCCTAAGGCTATTTTACTTCATTCGCAATAAAGTTTGAAGGCCCAGTTCAAACAATAAAAATAAAAATTCCGGCTTCAAGCGTCGACGTAAATGATTTAAGAGCCTCTCTCACGACTTTTTCCCGTGTCTCCGGAAACGCTTTAATTTCATGTAGAGTTTTACGAGACCGAAGGCAATAATGACAAGGATGCGTCGTCAAGCTTTAGTTTTACTTTACTCCTACCGTATACGCAGGGCTACGTAAACGGTCGTACGAGTTCGAGATACGTCGTGGTCTGAAGGATAGCCCTTCGCTTTCTTCATTTCCCGCGAAATTAGTTCTAATCGCTCTGCGCCTCAAGTTCTGCCTCTTTGCCGGTGTTTATTGCGCTTACTGTCTCTTTCTTTCCCGGGCTACGGCTGCGTAAAATTTCATTTACCATCGGAATCCTGTAATAAAACCTGACCGTTTTCCTTGTGCGATGCGAATAAAAGCTCTCCCTTTTCTCGTTTCGCAGAGTTACATTCTACGGACTGCTAAATAATTTGGTTTATTAACTGGTATTTTTCTCTTTTAGTATCAGAACTTTTAAATCGACACTTAAAATGGATGAACACCATAAGCAATCGTTTCATTTTGTCATCATTTTTAATATTAAGTACTAATTATTTTATTTTATCCAGAGTATGTATAAAATTTGTAAAAAAAAAATTGAATAGAATAATTTTTGTATGCAGTGCGGATATACGTGAAAAATGCTCCGCACAAACTAGAATTTATGCTTCCAGTTGATAGTTTTAATAAATCATTGTCTACCAGCCAATAAACTTTTTAAATCTGAAAATCATTTCGAGGAAGAAGTGAAGATTTTCTAAAGAAACGGCTCGATCTGCATCTAATAATAGCGAGGGAGTATATAGTGCAGCGGACTTTCTAGCGCGGGCGACGGCTCGAAATGAAGATGCGCCATCCGGAGCGCAGATCGAAGAGCAAAGAGTAATAAAGACGAGCACCGAGCTGAAGCGAAATGAAACGGTAAGGAGAATAGGAGAAAAGGAAGGAGTCGCGGAGGCGTAGGCATATTTGCGAGCGGGTGCGAGGGAGGAAGATACGAGGCGCGGACGAGCCGCTCGCTAAAAATACAGATAACGAACTGAACCGAAAGCACTTTTGACCCGCCATTCCTAAGGATTTATAGCGATGCAACGAGCCCTGCATTCCCTCTCTCTCTCTCTCTCTTTCGCACTCGCGAGAGGCATAAATCACAGGTGAGAGATGCCCCTCTAGCATATTCTCTCTCTCTCCCTCTCGAAAGCATTTTTTCTTCGCGGCCGTCTTTTTGCGGGGCTTCGATTCGTCGCCGGGATCGGTTATTCATTAATATTAATAAGCTATACGTAACTGTCGCTCGTATAACGACGATACGAGCCTTTTGTGTGCGCAGCGGAGGGCTGAATTCGGCGGTGGCGCCGCCGAGATTGACACTCGAACGCGTTGCCGCTGTTATATTGCTCGGCGGTCTCCGCGCAATGAAATGCTTTATGGGCTCGTCGCCGGGACGGCCGCGCCGGGGAGAACTTGCTTTTTTACGCGCAGCGCCGAGTGAATAATTGGACGGTACGAGCGAATTGCCAGCGCGAGGCTCTGATGCTCCGAGCGAGGTACTTCGCTTGTCAATCGTTAGTTTATACAAGATCAATGAAGTAAGGGCACCTTTTGCGCCTTAAATTATGGAAAGAGATTCGGAGGTGAGAATTATCGTTAAAGCAAGCGTTCATTAATAATAAACATTGTGAAATTTCTTCGTAACGAATAACTGAATGAATGACTGAGAAAAACTTACGACACAAAGACCTCGGGTCCTAATTTATTTCTCACCTGAAATAAAAAAAAAATGAACACTTGAGGATTAAAATGTCAAAAAATGTATGCGCTAAAATTAGTTTTATGTTAATAAGAGTTGTATTTTCATTGCAAAGCGGAACTGTAAAAACCTATAAAAATTTATTGCTGAGGAACTTTTAAAAATTATAAATTACAAATAAATTCTATATTGTATCGATCTCATTTTGTACAGCAATAAAACAAACCCTAAGGCATTATTTTTAAATCTTTTGAGATTGAGCTTCGGGAAATAGTTTTTCTGCGATTTAGCCGAGAGGAAAGATGAAAAACGAAAAAAAAAATGTATAGGAAAAGTTTCAAGAACAAAAGTAATCTTTGGAAAAATTTGGACGTTTCAAATGTATAACTTTTTCTTCCTTTTCAAAGATGTCATTTAAAGTTTGTTGTTTTTGTGCATCGCATCCAAAAATACTGTATATATTCGGTATCTCGATCGATTCGGCAGCTAAATGAGTTTTCTTGAATGTAAGTTTAAATTCTTGCAGCTTACGTCTAATAAAAAGTGTGAATATAAAAGTCTGTCTTATTGAATTTATTTTTGTAGAAACTAATTCAAGCATTATGCGAAAGAGGTTTCGTCTTAAAAAATAATTACAAACAGCATAAAAAATTTATGTAAAAAATTATTGGTTAAAAAATAAACGTGAAAATTGGAAGGAATAAAAGATTCGATAATGGGGTTTTATTTCGGTTTTAGTTACGAAAGTTAAACAAATACCATTGTTAAAATCCGTAACAATGCTTTTCAAAGTTTGCTATTTTAAGATGTAAGGATAGTTAAAGACGAATCATTTGGAATGTTGATAACCCTCGACGTAGAATTTCGCTCATTCTTGCGAGCTGCTACACATCCTGCGACTTGCTACGAATTTCCCAATGCGAACTTGTAGAATGTTAATCTCGAAATATTTCGAATTTCAAAGCTTCAAAGTGAACCCAATTTCGATTTCGCAGTTTCTACCGACCCTACAAGCTCCCTTATTTCCAAGTATTCATCTGAATTTTTCAATTTCTTAATCGACAAATTCTTCAATTTTGGAAGACTATTTGGCTAAAAAATATTCTACAGACCGCTTTTTATACTTAACAGTTCTAAATGGCTAAATTTAGACGTAAAATATTAAACCAAATTTTAGGAGATATTTCCCAGACACCTCCTTGCGCGAAAGTCAGCCTCAGAGCACAGCCGAAAGAAGGCCGAGTTTTTTCTAAAAAACTTTTTCTGCCCATCGTTCAACTCTCTCGTGTGAAAAAAGGCAGCTCCGAGAGACAGAGATCGATGTAAAGCGTGAAATTCTGTGGCGCGTGAGTCACGCGAGCTGGAGAGAGAGAGAGAGAGAGAGAGGATACGCACAATCGAGGGCAGAAAGGGAGGAGAAGAGACGTTGGCGCCAAGAGCCTTGTTTATATCGCCTGGAAATCGGCAAACGAATCGAGCGGCTGCAATTCGCGGATCGCCTTCCTCTTTGCCGAGCTCTTAAATATTTGCGGACCGCACGCACACACGCAAACGAGGCAAAAAATGCGATTCATTCCCTCGTAAACAACGCTTTTTTATGCTCCACCTCCTCTTTCTTCCTTTTGCGCAAGGGCTGCTTTTTTCGAAACTTTATAAAGTACTTGACGGCCGCATTGTCGACCAGAAATTTGTGTATTCTTTAATAGAAGGCACTGCCGGAACGCTGCGTTTATTCCGTCAATGATTTGCGGACCAGCCGAATGCGAAACAACGCTTTTATTCATACATGTTTTTACTGATATCGATTCGCGATTAAAATATATCCCTTTTCTCTGAACGTTTTAAAGCTATTTTATCTTTAACTTAAAAATGTATAATTTCAGTTTAAATATGTGTGAACAAGAAGACCATTTATTGACCATTAGTAAGTAAAAATATGATGACTGTTAAGGTCTTTAAAAAATCCCGCCATAGGTATTTTTTCATTAAATATTAAACGCAAAGCGTTTAGTTTAAATAAGTCTTTCCAAGAATATTACTAGAACGTAAAGTAGGTTGAAAGGTATCGTTCATATATTGGATAATATTATTATCAAGGTATTTCTAATTTTTATTTGATCTCTTTATATTATATCGATAATAGTGGTGCTTTATTTTACCAAGATTTTAAAATTCATAAAGCATTTTTTTTTAAAAATTTGTAAAACATTAAACTGCAAAGTTTGCATATTTCATACAACTGTTCATAAATAAAGGTTATTGGAGTTGAAAAATAAAAGTAGTTTATAAAAAGTTTTTCTTATTGCTAAAAACAAAACAATATCGTAGAAGACATTTTCTTTTTGAATCGCAACAAAGAAAAAAAACTTTTCGTGGATTATAATGCAATGCACAAGAGAATTGAAGAGCGGTTCTATTTTTACAGAAAGTACATTATTTCCTTACTTTTCCGAAGGAACAAAGAAAGGCAGGCTACTTTAGCGTCTGCGCGTTGAGTTGAAATATATAGAGCATTTTCAGAGTAAAACTAAAGCAAACTAAAGTAGCCTTTGAGCGACTTATCGAGTTCCAAAAGTAAGACTTTGTTCATAAAGTCTCATTATTGAGCTCTCGATACGTATGGCAAAAGATATTCCTAGACTTTGAATACGGTAAAGCGGAAACTGGTTGAAAAGTTGGTAATGCCATTTACTTTTATTCGCGGGCGGCTTTATCTACTGTCGACCAAGATAGGATTTCTTTTTTTAATCCACAAGTATGGGTTCGGAAGTTTATTAATGAAATTTCTGGGCGAGTTCCGGAACGTCTTGAGATAAAGAGAGCGCATTCGACAAACACAAAGTAACTCTTTTGCTTGCTAGATTGCTAATAAATCTGAAAATTACGCTCCGCTCTGGAACCGCCGAATACGTTAAATTAAAAAATACTTAAAATGTTTTTTCTTCCAAGAAATCCTCTTCATCAAGACTAATGAGCTGCATGAAAGGACTTGATAAGCAGTATTTCTTCTGTGTGCGCAGAAAATAGGTCAAAGTCAGTGAATATAAGCTCCCGATTTTATAGCGCGCATTATATTAGCATACTGCGGAGAAAAAAAGAACTCGTATCAGAGGGAACTTTTTCGATTACGACTAAAAATACGTATACTAGCGTTAGAGAAGTTAATTCCTTAAAGTGCTTTTTGCCAAAACAAATGTTTTTCAGTAAGTTTTCTGCGTGTTTCATCGATCATGATGTCATTGCATCAAAATTGTACTTTATTTTCGAACAGTTAATTAAATTGATAAAATTTAATTAATTTATTGTTTACTTATTAATAATAGATTGTTGGTAAATAGATATTTTAATACAATGAACATTTACATTATAATTTGTAATGTTACTTATTGAACTGAATTGGACTGAAATATTCAATAAATCTAGATGAATATACATTACGTTACATTACACTCAGAAAAATGAAAGAGAATATTTTATTAAAAATTACTATATTGTATACCAAAGCGTGTGAAAACTTGTATAATCTTAAAAATTACTGTATTACGTACAAAAAACCGCTACCAATTCATTGGCACTTAGCTAATTTATCGCTTCAATATTATCTCCGAGATTCAAAACAATCGATTTCAACAACGTAATTTTAAACTATTCTATATTTAATTAAATATTTATGTTCGTATTATTTTATATTTATATGTCCATTTTAGAATCTAATGAACGGCAAACAAGATTTGAATAAAAATTTTGTTATTGGAATATTTAAAGTTTTTGAAACTCCATCCGTAAAGTTCGATTTCGCGCAAGCTTGCGTAAATATGCATGCGCTCAGTCGCATCGTATCGTAAAAGTAATTTTTCTTATCTGAAATTATAGGTGATTTTATGTTCTTTAAAGTGATTTTTGTCCGATTCAAATATCTCAATCCTGTAATAAAAAAAAGTAAACACACACACAAACACACACATCCATACAGATATTTTTCAAAAACCATTTATTCTTTTTTTTTGGCACCTTAAAATCCAATTATAACAGGTTTTTCAAACAACTCAGAAAATTACTATCACAATGCTTCCTCTAGGAGGAAGCAATTAAAAAAACTATATAATTTTTTACTACCTTTATATGAAATTTTAGTATACAGTATAGTAATTTTTAATAAAAAATTTTTCTCAGTGTAATTAATTTATTTAAATTTTGAAAGTTCATGCTCGGGTTAATCGTTCTAATTAAATTAAATTAACATTATAAAACCTTTATAAAATAGTTCTCGAACAAAGCATCAGAATAGCTCTGGTAAATCTTAATTAAAACCTGCTGCTAAATCAGACTCGTTCAATTTTCAGGCGAGAAATACCAAATAAAAAGTCATGAGGCTGTTAACAACCTCACTAATTCAAATTGATTGCTTCGAGCTCGGCTCGTTTTTCGAGTTAATTCGCGAAAAAAGCGAAGAAAAAATGTCGCAATCCAAGCTGCGTGTCAATAAACGGCAGGGCCCATAATTTCTGCAGGCCGGATAGGAAAAGAAAGGGAAAGAATGGGAAAGAACGGAAAAGAAAGGAAAAGAATGGAAAAGAGAGCAAAGGTTCAGCATAGTAGCCGTTCAAATTAAACGCGTCAATTTTGAATGGGCTGCTAACGCAGATGCTCCCCGCGATTCCAGAAAGCAAAGGGGACCGTCTCCGCTTGGTCTCGATCGATAAATCACGGCGAATAAAAGATACGCGTGACGTCAGGTCGGATGTCTTTTTAATTAGAGGCAAAAAGAAACACGATCGCGATTATCGAACTTAACGTCGAATAAAGTTAAATCACGCGACGCGTCCGCCGCGATTCGCCTTGCAGATCAAGCCGGTTTCGCGGCGACAACGATCCCGCTGCGAGATTAGCCCCGGCAGGTCGTCAGTGCGTATATATACGGGGGTCCCCGTCTGCGGGAGCAGGTAGGAAGACAACGGCCCACGGAACATCGCCCCGAGGAACGTTCTAATGTTCGGCAGTGAAAGTCCTCTTGAGACGGGCTGCCGCTGCTCTGCGCCGAGGGAGGACAGAGGGAGGAGCGGCGGGACGGCCTGCATCGAACAATGTCGAGGAAGATCAAAGAGCTGCGCTGCAAGAACAGAGTAAACAGCCTCTGCAAATAGTCTGTTGTACATTATTTAGGCGATAATTCAAATTTAGAAGGCTAGAAAGTACTATTAGGTCGATTCCTATCAATTAATAAATAAACGTAGTTACTAACAAGTGTCTAATAAAGTCAAAAGAAGCTGGCTTCGATTCTACTATAAACTGCAGATCCCCGTTGTTGCACTGTTGCACCCGAATGCAGCAATGCAAAACCGTACAAGACTCTAAAAAAGTGGACTCTGGTAGGCTGTAAAAAGAAAAAAATAAACGTCTATTGAAATAATAAAGCAGAAGTCTTCAAAAATTCAGTCAGCTTCCATTTTCCGTCTAAACTAATAAAATGTGGAAAATGCAGCTTATATCAGATTTGGTTAGCTCGCACTATGCATGTCACTCTGCTACCACCATTTGAATTTCATGCTCCCATCAAAGAATAGAAGTCTCGCGGGTATTTATGAAGTCTCTCTCGGAAAGTGCCTACCTATCAGACGCAAATAGCTCTCTGCGCAGAGCAGCGAGAAAGTGAATTTAAACAAAAATCGAATCCTTTTACACCGTTAGGAAATTGAGAAATCGACCGTCAAAATGCCTAACTTTAAAAAGTACGCTCGATACTGCCGCGTGAAGCGCGTAAAGTGCTTTCATTTGACGGCAACGCTTTTTTTCCTTCTTACGTATCCCGGCCATTATCTACTTTCATTGAATGTTACGCTGACTGGCAAATTTTTTATTTTTACTTCGCCTCGAAGGAATATTAAAATAAGCGACCGCTTCCCATTCCCGTAAAAAGTCAATTATTCTTTTTAATTATTGATCAAGCTTCTAATTGGCGTTCATCAGGAAATCCAATTTTCTGCTTTATGGAAAAAGTGGAGCAGTTGAGCGTCGGTCAATTTATTAATAAAAATGCGACTTGATTAATTAGAAAAAATTTAAAACTCGAATAAGCTTGATGAAAAAAGTCCTCCGTCTCTTAATTGGAGCGTAAGGAAGCAAAAGTTCTAAGAAAGGCGGCCAGTTAGCCCGTAATTTTAGTGGCTTGCGCCTTACGCGTGCACGTGGCTTCTCTCGTCCGTGCAAATGTTCGCGTATGACAAAGCGAAGGAGACAGCAGAGCTCGAAAGAAAAGGAGGAGAGGAAAGGAAGCAGTGCACTTGTACTTTACGAAGCCAGTAAAGGGGGATAAGAGCTGGGAGAGGACGGCGACGGGGGATGAGAAAAGTTGGCGCGCAGGTGGCGATAAATCTCGGATTTAACGAGGCGCGAGGAAAGATCGAGGAATATTCGATGCAGGAGACAAATGACGTCTAATAGGGAGGAAGCCGGTTTGACGATTTGGCGCGGCACGATGCCTATCGGGGCCCCGGACATTTAATTAATAACAACACCCGCCGAGGATGACGTCCCACGGCGAGGTGAGTAATGGCCTCCGCCCATCTGATTGCCCCGCTCTCACTCACTCACTCTCTCACGCGTGCGCGCGGACACAACAGAGAGACGGACGGAGAAAGCTCGGGTCCAGTCGCGGACGCAGAAAGAGGCTGCCTCTCTCTCTCTCGTTTTGCATTCCACCCAGCCGGCCGACCGGTCGATTTATTAGACATTATCGGGAAAGCGTTTACGGGGAGGGGGGGGGGCGGGCGCGTCAAAAGGAGCCGGTAATATGATAAATAAAGCGCCCGTGTCGATTAATGCGCGCGCGCGCGAGTAACGGTGCTGCCTGCTTCCGTGCTGCGGAATAGGCGCGCGCTCGTTTTTCACTCGGCGAAGGCGCAGCGGAGGCCCTCCAGCTTTGCTTTGCTCCGGTTTTTCCGCGAGTAGGCCTCCGTCGGGCGCTTTTTCTTAACGTTCCGCTGACAAGGGTTCGCTCCTCAAACACAATGCTTCGGACTTTTAGGAAGTTTGCCGAACGACTGAGGATTATATGTGGGCAAATTAGTGCTGGAGATCACTTCCTCGTCACAGGGTTCGAAATGCTAGGTACAAAATGTATTGTCCTTTAATTTTCTTACTTCAAAAAAACAGATATTCTTCGCAGAAATTGCGAAATTAAAGAAGCTCTTATTTTTAAATCTGCAACCTGCACCAAACGGAACGTTCGTTTTAAAAATAATTTAAACAACATTTGTTTTTACTCGTTGGTAGACAAACACTTAACTGAGCGGCCTTATCGCATCGGAGTGGGTTCCGTCCACTTTAAACAACTTGGGACTTTTTGTTGATACGAATAATTTATTTAGTCTAAGAATTATTTCCCAGTTGACGACAGGCTATAAATGCGGGTAATGCAATCGTTAAAATGATGAAAAAAGTCGCAATGCTATATAGATCGTGCTCTTTACGAAGCTCGTGGGAAGCGCAGCAGGTAAATCGGATTCAGTAAAATGGTCACAGTCAAGTCGTGGCCTTCTAAAGAAGCTCAAACCGTTACGCAACAGGTCCAATCAGAAAACTAAGGCTCGAAAAGAAAAGTCCGTTCAAACGGTCGCTTAAAATATTGCAAGTTAATTGGCGCATCAAATTTCGAGATACTTGTAATTTTATGAGCTCTCGTGGCTTGACAGATAATTCAAGTGCTTGCACTAATTAAGGTATTTCTACAGCTTTAAGGTCAACATTTCAAAAAAATTATAACTGGAAATTTCGAGAAAAGTGCTTGAAAGACAAGCAGTATTTTGTGTATAGACTCTTTGGAAAAATAAAACTCTGTTGTCACGTGAAGTATTTAGAACGAAAAAATGAAAAATTGATAAATTAGATTAGAATTTTTACCGTGACGAGCGCAATGTTTAGAGGGCGCTTATCAACAGCTACCAAAACCACGCGATGTCCCACGTTTGCCATTCGTATAACGGTAATTTTTCAGGTAAATGTAATTTAAAATTTTCATGAAACATTCTCTC
Organism: Ormyrus thymus; assembly: GCA_035582935.1. Lineage (NCBI taxonomy): Eukaryota > Metazoa > Arthropoda > Insecta > Hymenoptera > Ormyridae > Ormyrus > Ormyrus thymus. The sequence goes on along the minus strand of JAWWEM010000058.1, from coordinate 374,420 downwards.
AGTGTGCAGTTTCGCGCAGAGGGCGCGATGAATAATTATCAAGTTAATGTCAATTATACGTCCATCAAAATCATAACGACGTAAAAGTAAGTTTCTGCCGGCACGAACGAGAAGCGAAAATGAAAAACTCCAAAGCGGGATAATTAAATCGCTTTTCTCTTCGGCCTATCGCACATTTCTCGCCCGGGCAGAAGTTTATAAATGCACTCGGCAGCTTGCGTAAATATTTGCTTTGCCTACTCGCGGAAAGATTGAATTACACCCGAGCGAAAAAAAATCACCGCGAAAGGTCGAGGCGCGAAAGGAAACTAAGAATAAATTCTACAAATTTTATCAACCCGGAGCGGCCGAAAAGTTTTAAATGAACTTTTCAGTCCCATAATTAGATACAGGCTCGATCAAAGTTGCGATCGAACTAAATTTACCTTGTCAACAGTAGTCCAAATGCACAATGGTTAAAATTCATCGAACGCTGTTCTCAAAAATGAGCAAATAAAAAAATGAAAGTCTCTCATTCAAAAGCGGCAAAACGCGCCGACTGATCGTATCGCGAACCGTTGAAAAAAAAGAGTCCAATCAGCGCGGCGCGCGCAGCTGCCGGAAGACGCGCGATGAAAAAAGTCAGGGCCCGCAGAGAGAAGTGCGAGGGTGCAGCGGCCGGTCATAGCGGTATCGGGCAATGCGACCATATCGGGAGGGCCGAGGCATTCTTTCGCTCTCGTCAAACTATCGGCGCGGCATTATTTTCGCGCGCGTAAACGTGTCCTTAAGCTGCGGGTAAGAATGCCCGGGCAGGGAGCTATCCTGCGCTCGTTATCTCGTATTATTGGCAAGAGAAAGAGCACCCGTATAAGCCTCGCGCTAATTCACGAGCTTGTCAAGTGCCGGCGAGTCACGCCACGCGCGAGATATGCAAATGACGGAGAAGGCCGTGTACGAGTGCTGCCAGCGAACGTCTCGTCGCCGAGTCAGAGAGGGAGAGAGAGAGAGAAAGAGAGGCAGGGAGAGAAAAATAATCGAGCACACCGGGCTCTGTCTTCTTTCTTTCCTCTCGATTCGATCGCTCGGTGAGATAGCAAGCTGTGCCTACTAAAAATGACTAGTATACGATCTGCCGGTCGTCGGGCTGACTTGTTTAACGCCGCCGAGCCACTTTCGAAAGAAAGGATTCTCTAAATGGTCCAGGGACCGGGTCTCCTTCCTTATTCTGCTTTGCGCCTCTTCTTTCAGCGTGTTCTCGTGCCCGTAATTAGTTCATTTAAATATTACTTTTTAAAAAATTGTTGTTTCAAAAATTTTCTCTTAGTTGCGTTTTATTTCATAGATTATGTGTGATAGTAAATTGTTGTAGCTAGGAATGTAATTAATTTGATTAAATTTCATGCTATACATTATATTATGAAATGAAAGAGGGGTTTGGACGTAATATTGATATTTGAGTTTAATAAACGGCGCCTGAGTAATTGGCATCTTGAAATTGCATTTGCTAATTAATTAGCGCGTAATTATTTCAGAAAATAACTTCTTATGTTCAAACGTAATAACCTTACAACTTTGCGAGTGGAAGTACGACGTATGGTAACACGAAGTAATAGGAAGCTTTTACTTAATTTGTAAAAATATATTATACATATTATAAAAGAATTCGTTATTTCAAAAACTGTAAGTAGTCAAAAAAAGTAGTTTACATCCCAAACAGAACTTTAGTTCACTACGAAAAAGTACCACTTTTTTTTCTTCTATCTATTTGAAGGTTCAGCTGTTCAAGTGATTTCGATGTGGAGTTTATACTTTACAAAAAGCAATATTTCGAAAAAAATATTATTATTTTGACAGATAGCAAAAATTTGAGCCTGATGATCGATCCTGCATCGGGCTTCACAGTCTTCACCAATAACAAGCATCAAGATTGGCAGCCCGGGCGAGACAATTTCCGCAATCCGACACCAAATAACTCGAAGCAATATCGCCCGCAGCTCTCCGGGAACTAAAGGGCAGAGTTTCGAAAACATCAAGTCAGCGCAGGAGGCCCTCAGTCACTCAGCGATCAGCGGCGCGCAAACACGCACGGGAGACTGCTCCGGGATAATTGACGTCGCATCCGCCCACCGCGATACGCGCGCGGGCATGCATCAACGAGTGTTTGCTCGAGAGCTCTCGCGGGCGCGCGCGCAAGATAGAGAGGGAGGGAGAGACGGGGAACGGGGAAAAAATCGAGCGCGATTACGACAGCGAGAATGATGATGATGGGTCGCGACGATGATGGACGGAGAACAACTCAAGCTAGACCGTTAGACCGCTTAATGGAGCCGATTCGAGGCGCTTTCACGGGCCATTTGTTTTCGGCGCTTGCTGCCGCTGTTCCGCCGCTACGTGGGATCGCGCGACGCCTCTCGATTACCTTTCTCTCGGGGCTTTTCGGGACTGGCGCTGTTGCTCGGGGCCAGTTGTGCCTGTTGCCCGATAAGATTATTCAAGATTTTTCGATTATAGAAGTACGAATTGTGGCGTTCGTTTGGAATTCAACAGAAATTGAGGCAGAAAATTAATTGCACAATTTAGCCTTATTCGCCGGAACTTAGTTCACGTTTAATTAAATCTCAGCATTTTGAATTAGAACGCGTTCTGTGAGTTTCTCCAGGTTACTATCGATGAGATAATTAGTGAGCATTGTTAAAATTAAAATTAAATTATTTGCAAGTAGTCCAGCCTTGATACTTCCTGCCACTTTGAGCGTCTCCAATGTTCTTTTAAACTATTGGAATGATAAAGCTCTTACTTCTTTCTTTCGAGGAAAAAATCATTCGGTCCTGCGCCGTTCAGTCGGATCAAGCTTCTATTTACTTACTTAAGCCCCGAACCGTATTTTTTTGTCCGAGCTCGCGGTGGAAGGGCGGCTTTCGAGCACTTCCAGCGCGAAATGGAGCGCCACCGCCAACGAATTCACTCTATCCACGCCGCCCCCCTCTCGCTCTCTCTTTAGCTTCGCGTTTGCAAAGTTTAAATTGCACGATGGCTCGTCGATAAGCAAACATTCGCTTCGGCTTGTGCAATGTGGTTTCCGGCGGAAACAGGCTCCGCGCTCCCGCAGATCCAAAGAGAGAGAGAGAGAGGGAGAGAGAGAGAGCAGTGCATTTACGGCCACTTTGGCAAACGATACCTTCTTCCTTCTTTTTCTTGCAAAGTCTAGGTTGTGGCAGAATTTACAAAAGTCGAGGTCGCTCACTTGATCCAATAGTTAGGAAACTCGCACTTTCAATTGCGCACTAAAGAATTCAAGACGATGGCATGGAATATTTCATTTTAAATTAGAGGTCATTTATATCTTCAATATACCTTACCTACCTCATGAGACGAGCATAATTTAGATATTATTCGTTTAATTTCCAGGAAAAGGTGCGATCGCATTATAAAAAAAGGTTAAAAACCTCTTCAATGTTTATGTAAAAAAGAGCCTCGGCGGATACTATATTATTTATAATTAATACGCAAACGCCGACAAGAAAGGAATTCTTTACGACATACAAGAATTTCTTTAACAATCGAGGCAGATTCTCTTTTCGCCGGCAAGAAGGCGGCGCCCAGCTCGAAAGAAGCCCCCTCTCGCAAGGACGACAAAGAAGCCACAGGAAAAGAAGCTGGCACCCAGCATCCGGTTATTTACTCTTTACGCACGATAAAAATCTCAAGTCTCGATACGCCGAGGTCCTTCGCTTCCTTGTGCGGGCGCGCATTAAGAAAAATCGAAAACGCCGTTCGACCGAAAGAAAGCAGGCGATCCGGCGGGGAAAAAAAGGATGAAGCGGAGAGGCAAAGTAAGTATAACACAAAGCAAGCGAGACGACAAGCCGAGAGGTGAAAAAAAAGGCGGGGACAATGTATATCGCGAGGAATGCAACGCGCAGCGGGAGAGAAAAGGCCAAGGAGTGAGAGAGCAAAGGAGTGGCAGGCAAAATATACGAAAAGAAGAGAGAGAGAGAGAGTCGGGCCTCGAGCGCGAATATAATAAATAATAAGCCGCGCGGAAGTGTCCGGCTCGTATCGGGGGGTCGGCGCATCCCAATCCCTCGGTCACTACTGTCCGTCATTCCCACTCCTCCGCTAACGATGCGCTGCACCTCGCGCCGCTGCTTTTTCTTATAGGAAAACGATAATAGGATCATGTTTTACGGCGCCTCGTTAGACCGGCAGAGATTTACGCAGCCGAGCGTTGCTGCTCAGGCAACTCTCGCCCCCTGACATGACGAGTACGAATGTAAGGGCGAGCGTGGGTGCGCACCTCGGCCTTTCCCTCCCGATCATTTCCGAGGATGCGGTTCTATCTGCGTGGGTAAGCTTTTTCTTTATGAACGCAAGAGGGGCAGGGAAAGAGAAAGTGAAGATAAAATTTTAAGGCTACATTGTTCCGAGCCGAATCTACATGGAATCACGCGCTGTTTTAGCCTTGTTCCCAGTCATGTTGCTGCGCCGTTATAAACAGCGTGGCGACAGCGTTTGGGCTGGACGTGTAGATTTCAACACTGAATTAATATGTACCACTTGGCTTTGTGTTCTGCAGAGAGTTATTCCTTTTTCTATACATATAAACGTTCGAGGCGATGAGTTGCTTCTTTATTCAAGTTAGTTACATTTCCTCGCAGTCTGCCGGTATTACTTTAGTAAACCGGGTAAGAAACAAAATAGAATTACGCGATAGTCAGAACGAATTTTATTCACGGCGTATGACAAAAATATTGGAAGCCAAGTAGGAACGATACTTTCGTACGGTATACCAGAACATGAAAAATCCCCCTTCATCGTTATTTTTAAATATAATATTGTTGTTCGGTACACTGATAAGTATTTGAGGAATCGAAAACTATCGAGAATGATCTTGCAGAAAAGGTACTATACTCAAAAAGTTATCGATTCAACACACGACTTAGCGTAGGAATCTCGGTTTTTATACCCCGCCCACTTGGGGGGACTTCAATCCTGGTGGAAATTTAACGATAAAAAGTAGTGAATTCATTTGAATTCTAAAAATTAGCTAATTAACTTCTTGTTCCAGTAGTTGTTGATCAATTTAAACATATATAGCACTTAAATTTGCAAAGAAATCGTAAACGCTTCTGTTAAAGAATTTGTAAATATAGTGTCGTTAAAGATTTTTGCGATTTTTTCTCTATATTACAGTTCTGGTTAGTATACAAAAGCTTAAATATGAAAGCTTTGAATTATTAGCTTGTTTAAACATAAGTACGAATTTTGTTTACTTAGCTGCAAAAGTGTACTTTGTAGTATTTATAAACTTTTACATTTTAAAAGTTGTTTTTTATAAAATTCAGTTAATAAATTCTTATTTAACTTGCATAAAAACCGCTGCCAATTCATTGGCACTTAGCTTTCTCCTAACTAATTTATCGTTCCAATATTATCTCTGAGATTCATTAAAAACAATCGCTTTGAACAACATAATTTCAAACTATATTATTTTATTTTTATATGTCCATTCTAGAATCTAATGAACAACAAACAAAATTTAAATAAACATTGTGTTATCGGAATATTTAAGGTCCAAAAAAACCATTTTTGAAATCCCATGCGCAAAGCTCGATTTCGCGCAAGCTTGAATAAAAATCATGCGCTAAATCAAGCTTTGTACAAGTCGTATCAAAAAATAATGTTCAATACAAGAGCATAAAAGTGACTTTAACCTGGTATTACCTTTTCATACTATCTTCGTTTTGAAAAAAAATAAATAAAAATTTCAAATAAATTGAATTTTCTCTATCAATTATTAATCAAATAAAAGTAATTTTTTGTTTTATTTGAACTATATTGTTAAAATTAATGTAAAAAATCATAATAAAATAATAATAGTAATAAAAATATGATTGTACTATGATATATATATATAATTTAAAATCGTTATAGAACAAAAACTAGTAGATGAACTACAAAAATTTTTTTAATTTTGAAAGCTTAGTTAAGTTAAGAGTTATAAGTTCATTAAAAAAAAAATACGTTTTAGTTAAAAACAAAAGAACCATAAGAGCTAGGGTAACTATTTTTCTCTGAAATTATAGGTATTTTTATGTTCTTTAAAATATTCTTTGTTCCCTTCAAATATCTCAATGCTATCATTAAAAAAAAGTAAAATGAAATTTTTCGAAAATCGAAAATTTTCGATAAAACGAAAACAAATACGCTAAACAAAGAAAGATTTTTTGCCGCCATCACAAAAAGAAAGCAAAAAAAAATGAGTCATGAACGATGAAAATCCGTTCAGTACAAGCTGAGATCCAGGCGTGCACACACACACACATACACACACACACACACACACACACACACACACACACACACACACACACACACACACACACACACACACACACAGACACACACACACACACACACACACACACACACACACACACACACACACACACACACACACACACACACAACTAATTTTATCTTAAAAATGCTACTTATTAATCAGTAGTAAGTCCTGTACCCGCTGAATCTGTCAGCTACCTGAAAAATTAATATAAACACAAAGAATCAAAAACTTTTATTAGAAAACTTTTTATATGTGTTATATTTAACTGTGCATACGTATCAGAAATTGAATTTCTTCTTTCCTAATAGATACAATTTCCAACTTTTTCACTTCATTGCTAATTATTATCATATAATTAATTTAAATTTGAATAACTTGTTGAATATTTATGCTGAAGCAATCACATGCATGACTACAAAACTGAACAGCGGACTATGGGTATAGATATGTATCCTGTTTGAATTTTCGACCACAAAACGATAGCGCCAACTTTATTTTGAAAATTTGACATTTACAAACTAACAGAAATAAGTAAAAACAATTATTTATAAAATAATCCAAATAATGAAAAAATAATAAAGTACACTAACACAAATAATTAGACAATCAGCACACTTCCAGAAATTTTCAACTATAAAGTGTACTTAACAGAAAATTTTTCAATAAGAACAGTTTGTAAATGTCAAATTCATGATTTTGGAGATGCAGTCGGGAACCAAAGCGAAGAAGCCATATTTCAAAATCAAGACAGCGCTAGATCCTGGAACGGCACATAGTATCTCTATATGTGCCATGGATGAGTCTCTGTAAGTTTCAGGAGAATCCATGACTCGAAGGTACTGGCCTCTCCTTGTAAAACTCGTCGGAAAACAAATGGGAATTCATTAGTGTTAATAGGTTCCGCGTTATAACGTTATCGCATTTACGATCCTTGTATTTTGACGTAATACTTGCAACCCCCTAGGTAATATTTCAAAGCCCCCATAATTTTCTTTCCAGCTCGCCTGATAAAAGAAGAAAAAGGCTCAGAGTGCGCAGCACACCCGCAATATTTCCAAATATGAGACAAACGAAAAAAGAAAGCAAAAAAAAAAAACGGCGCAAAAGCGCTTGCCAAGGCGTCGCGCATCGGGTTTTGGGACCCCAACGCCGGGCCCAGGAAAGACATATAGGAGCGATAAAATGGGCAGCGGCGGCTCCGGGAGAAGAAAGAAGAAAGGAATATCGCGCGTTCGGAGCTAAAAGTCAAAAGATGAAAGAGAGTAGGAGGAAGAGAATCCAGGAGGGCCGTCGGTTTTTATGGGAAAGAAGACGAAGGGTAGGGGCCCTCTTTTGCGAAGAAGGAAGCGAGCGAGCGCGCCACGCAACAACGAGAATACCAAAAGGAAAGAGTCGAGCAAGGAAGAGGAATATATATAAGGAAGGTGGGGAAGGGGACCCTCTGCGCGGGTCCCGTCTCGCTTCTTCGGCAGAAGGGTACAACGAGCGCGAGCAGTTGACCCCTTCTTTTAGGGGTCCCGCAGGAGGCTCCTCCTGCTCTTTGTTCCCTCGACAATGGCGCAGGAGGCCGAGCTGGCTTGTATACACCGGGCGAATGTCCCTCTCGCGTCTCCGCTTTTTATATTGCGCCGTATACATACATTATTTCCACTTACGATGGAGTCATAATATTTTTCATACGCTGATTTATGACTTTCGACTGCGAGTCTCCGTGTGGCGATATCCTCCCGCTCCCCCCTTGTTTCTTCGTCTCGATGCTTCCCTCTTCTTCGAATCAAACGGCTGAGCACAGGGCTCGGTGTATGTAGGTTACCTGCAGGATATCGCGTGCCTAGCTTTAATTCTATGCAAATTCTTTAGCTATCTCACGTTTATGGTTAGAAGGGTGGCGGGCGCTGCCCTTCGCTCTATATCTCGCATCTCGCTGAAAGATAAAACGGCGTTCGGCAAATTTGATCCGCAGAAAGCATTTTCATCAAGAGAAACGTCAGTCCGATAGTTACGCAGAGCGAAGTGTAAGCGTGCGTGCTGGAAAAAGTCCTGCGTGCTCTGGCGAGGAATGCGCAAAGGTAAATTGTTTTCGGCCATACAGGCAGCGCCATTACTCGAAATCTTCTGCATGCGAGAGAAAGCTAAACGCTCGCCTGGTTCCTCCTTCCCGCTGTCTCGGCTCCTTCGCGCGTGCTTATTACGAGTGATTGAATACGCTTAAGAGTCTGCCCGGCGAAATGACACGCGTGCTTGTTCATCAATCCGAGATGAAGCGGCCGAGATCGAGCGCGAGGGGGAATTAACGAATCAGCACTCCTCTCTCGTTTTCTCGTCGACTGCCGAGAGGAGAGAGTAGGTCGGACGGATGAGTCGACGGCAACGATGGCCGGGCGAAAAAAACAGGTTTGCCAATCGGCAATTTAAAAAATTGCCGTCGATATTACATGCACTGCGGGCGCAGGATCGACGAGTTGCATTTCAATTGGATGCTGCTGCCGCCGCCGCCGCCTCTTGGCCGCGCAGATTTTCAAGCGAGATCTCGCGGATAAGAAGAAGCCTTATCGCGGCCAGGCGAGAAGCTTATTTGACTTTTTCATTATTCGACGCCGCGGGAGTGGGAGTGGCTGCCAGGGGTCAGCAGAGTCGGTTCTTCAAAATTAATGTCTTTGACGCGCGGCCCCGTCTGCGTCCGAAAGCTGCACCCTTGGATATCTCTGCTTGCGGATCGAAGGAATTTTAACTTGCCGATACGAGGAGGATTGTGCGGGTGAGTGGATGGGAGAATTTGGCAGAGGAGGAGCTCCAACTTGCGCAAAAAGTTCATTATAGAAGTCTGCGTTTAAATAATTAGAAATTTAATCCGAGTTCAGCAGCATCGAGTTCCGCCCATTTTATGATGAGATTGAAATTTTGAGGAAAGGGAAATCAATTTTGTTGTACATTTTATAACGTATTGAAAATTTTAAAAATTCGAAGTCACTTGAAAGTCGTAATTTATTTGAATAAGCTGCTGATATAACTGACATTTGATGAAAATTAATATATTTCACTATCTTTATTAAGATACTTAACAACCCTGGTAGAATTTTTAATCTACAAAATGGCCATTAAACATGGCCAGTTTTCCGGTCATAATGAAACGTTTTTTGA
>JAWWEM010000058.1:323773-348475 GCA_035582935.1 Ormyrus thymus | reverse complement strand
GAGAGAGAGAGAGAGAGAGAGAGAGAGAGAGAGAGAGAGAGAGAGAGAGAGAGAGAGAGAGAGAGAGAGAGAGAGTAAAGAAGAAGCTCGTTCGCAAGGCATCTCACTCCACCTCTCTCTCTTTCTCTCTGTGAGCTCAAGGGATCGGCTGACTCGGGTCGTAGACCAGCGGAACTCAGTCTCGAAGAGCAGAACGACCATCTAACCGGTCAGACAACTTTTTAACGAGACGCGAAGGGAGAAGAAGAAGAAGAAGAAGAAGAAGAAGAAGAAGAAGAAGACCGCACTTGCTTTCCTTCTCTTCGCTCGGCGTGGCACTATTGGAAAAATTGTTTACTTTTGCAAAAGATTTTACGGCTGCGGAGGCACAATTAAAGTCGGGCAATTTTGAATGAATCCCGCGCACAATGATTGTAAGCGACGGAAACGGCCAAAAAGCCCAATTTACGAGGCTCGTTCGTACCGGCGAACTGGAATAACGGGTGTGAAGCATAATCGTTCGAATTTGTAGAAATATTTTGTATCGTTTTGGTTGGAGAAAAGGAAGGAAAAGTTTTTAATTTAAAAGCTATAATTTTGCGTTAAATATGCGTGGGTAGACATGGCGAAAAAGCGATTTTAAAGGCCTTAAATAACATTGTTCAGCCACTTTATGCGCATCGATTCCGCGGCACAATGATTTTTTCCTGGCTGGCTTCCAAATTCAAAATACCCTTCGCTAAATTAAAAAAGTTGCCCGCTTCCCCGCGACGTGGAAGTTGGCGGCTTACAATTTCAGTAATTAATTAGCTCGTTTAATTTTGATAATTTTCATTCGATGCGACTTTCAAAAGTATGTTCAATTTCCAATCGAATTAAACATTTGATTTTTTGTTTCAAATAATAAGTTTTCGATTAAAAGCCTAATAATAATAAACGTGAATTTGTAAAACGAGCATCAGGCGACGCGAGCAAAAAGAACGGTGCGGTCGGATTAAATTTGATCCGATAGAAGGAAAGAAGGATAAAACTACAGCCGAGTCTATTCGCCTACAGAGGCGTGCAGAATTTTTCTCACAATTATTAATCATTCAGATTTCTAATCTACACAAATATATTGTATCATCGGTCGAGCTCATTCCTTTAGTAATTCAATAAGGGTCGTATTTATGCTCACGGGATCGATCGGTGAAAGGCGTGAAGACAAGCTGATTCTTTTGCTTTAATGGAGGCTCAGGCGCCCGTCTGGACTCGTCCGCCTCAATGATGTATAGAGGAAATTGATTCGAATGGCAGCGGTATTTATATAAGCTTGATGAGCTGCCGATTCCGAGTTAAAAATTGCCTCTGCTTACGACAATTTGTTACTCGAGTGCTCGGGAATTATAGCGATGAGCTAACATTAAACTCTGCGGCAGATGAGAGCTGCGAAAGAGCCGCGTAAATAGTTTCCTCTTTGCATCGTAATGATAGGCCCCGCGAAAGCACGATCACAATGATTTTGAAATGCTTAAGTGCGCGCCAATTTCATATTGTTATTCATTTTTAACGTCTCGGTCCTTTAAGTATTATAAGAAAAAGGGTGAATTAATGCAGTTTGGATTCAGGAAAAATGCTAGAAAGCAGTGTTTTAATGAGTCTGCATGATCCAAGAAAGTTTGCGATTTCTAGTGTTGGCCGAAATTTTCAGGCAGTTTTTGAAAGTCTGAGAAACATCTGTCGACTGCGCACTTGCAAAGAATGTTTGAAATCAAACCACCAGAATACAGAAAATCTCGCGCTCTTGATTTGAATAATGCGAGAATTTCAAATCCGGAAATTCCAGGTGCCCGGTAAAAAATGAAAAATCAGCATGCTGAAGCACGAAACTGCGAAGGGCAATGAATTTCACGATGAACTAGAAATTTAGATGACCCATAAACATTCATTATCTGACAATTACGTTTTGAAATAATGGTAAAGCAGCTCTGCTGGCTCGTTGTGAGGCTGAACACAGGTGCACTTTTTGAAAACTGCATCATTAACTAATTTTAGTACCATATAAATAACGGCTCGTCCAAGCGAGTAGTATAAACAAGACTGCTAACAAGATTTTTACAAAACTTCAATGACTCTATTGTTTGTAGCTTTAGTGGTTAATCGTAATTTCTGTTTTAATTAACTTATTTTTCTATAAACATTTAAAGAGTTTCTACAAAACCAACTGTCGAGATTAAGATCTAATAAAAAAGCAATTTCCTTGCTTTTATCAAACCTTTTAATGTTCCAAGTTACTACCAAGAAGGTATGTAATCATATTTCAGTCATGTTAAGCTCCTTCCTTTTCCATCCGGAGGTAAACAATGTCCTTAAACACACAGCAATCAAGTCAAATTAGATGCACAAAAAACAGAATCAGGTCGTACGAGCGGAAGGCATTTTTCGTGAAAGCATTCACGGCAACTATCGGAGAAACGCATTGTCACACTTGGCAAAGAAGGGAGCCGCACGCACAGCTGCAATCACCTCGACATGATAATTTCCCGGCAGTACTTTAATACTCGAACCGCAAAATTATTATACCAACGAAAGCCTCGGCGGCTTTGTCGCCCTTCGTTACTAACAACCATCAGTCCTTCGCGAGCGACTTTTCCAGCTAAAAACACACTGTGCTTTGCTCGGCATTTCTGCGCCTGGCTATGCGAGTCCGATAAATGCGTCGGATGCGCGAACGTGTTCAGGTACGCGCTCTTATTAATGCGCTTATTCATTGCGCAGCTCTGCGCGAATCGTCCGCTGGATGCACAGTTTTTCACGCGGGGAACGGGGAAAATTAACATTTTTCGAAGATGGAACGGGATGCGTGATTTTATAATTGATTCCGCGCACTCGTTTCGTGTTGCATATACGAAATTATTGTTCTTTGAATCTGAATTGATAAGTAATATATGACATGAACACATCGAATAATCGAATAATAGTAGTATCCGTTTCTTTTGTTCGAGGGGTTTTAAATCAAACGCTAAAATGCCTATTAATGTTTACCCAAACTTTCGGATTAGTTTCGCTCGCGATCATTTCAAATATTATACCGTCGTAAAGCTGCTTTTCTTTTCGCAAAAAGCCCTAAAAAGACCCGAGCGAAAGTCATTATTCACGTGAATTTCAGCTGCATATTAAACCTGCTAATTTGGCTTTCCAATTTCCTCGGAGAACGGCCACCCGCGCATCTGTCCGAGTGACAAACAAGCTGCCCACCTCTCGGGCTCGCGTGCAGACGAGCTCTCCTATTACACTTTTTAATCAAGTAGGTCAGTCGGCGACGGCCCGTCCGTGTAAATCGGAGCCCCGCTCGGCTAGTGCGCGGCGATTTCAAGGCCGCGTCGCAGGGACGGAGGGTCTCTGACGCTCTCTTTCTTCTCCCGCGGGTAATGAGAGGTTAGGCAAGTGCCGATAAATCCAACGAGACTCGGGATTTGTAAATTATACCCTGCTCCATAAAGGATATCCGCCGGATTGGACGGACGAGCCTCTCTTTCTCTCTCCTTTGGGTTGTTGAAAAAGCGCCTGCGCCGAGGAGGCCGATCTCTCATTTTTTTCATACTCTATTCAACGCTCTTTCTCTTGCCTACGCGCCTTAACGAGATGCTTTTGCAGAAAAAGTTCTTCAAATACAAGTACAACGAGAGTTTGTGATTGCGAAGTGAAAAGGCGCGAGTACTTTGGCGCGATTTAACGTTTTGACGCTAATATGCAAACAAAAGCGCAAATTCTGGTACGACTATTTGTAGATAAAAAAGACAATTTGGGCTCGAAAACAGCAGAGCATCGGCGACTGCGTTGTGCGCGCTTAATAAGTAATTAGGAGCGTCCGCTGAAGGCTAATTACAAAATTCTCCGGCTGAGTTTTCAAAGCGCAAGGACGAGGACGGAAGAAGGGAGCGAGAGTCATAGGGCTGCAGAAAAAGGAGGCCGAATAATTAGCGCGTAGAGGCGCGAGATGAGCTCGTTGCATCAAAGACCCTCTTCCTCTCCGACCCCGCTCTCTTTCGTAATTCAGGACGGCGTCCTTTTAAAGGACTACACGATTGGAACAAGAGCACCAAGGAAATAAATAGGCGGAAAAGATTCTGGAAAAAGGCTTTGGATGGGTTTAATGCGAGTCAGCTACGCTACGAAAGTTGAGATGCTCTGAGTCGGATAAACAAATCAGCAGGGTTAAAGAGTACGGCGCTGCTTATTAAGAAAAGAAAAAAAGAAAAAAAAAACGTTCTTGAAAAGCTTTCTAAGTCTTATTCGAGTGGTAATTAAGCTGGAATAGTGCGAATAGCGCTTACGTACATAACCTTTCGTCTTAAAAATTAGGGCCTGAAGGAGTTTGTTGCTTGGGATTTCCAGCTAGTCGTAATTAAGAAGTGGTGGGTGAAAGAGCCATTGAAACATCTTTAACTTTAAATTCTTTCGCAGCAATTTGTGGTTTGTACTCGAATTTTAAAATATTAAAAATATTTTCTAGTAACTATATTGATTTAAAATTACCCTTGCATTCGTCGATGGTTCAATCGATGTAAATTAAAGATCGAAACTGATGATTGGCTGTCTTATACACTTGGATTAAATTATTTCCTTGATTTTAATTTTGAAAAATTTCAAGCTAACTCCTTATAATTATCGACTAAGTCTCTGATTTATTTCTTTTTAGCCGAAGAAATAAATCTGCGGCTTATCCAAAAGTGACTTTCTAGCCCTTCACGTCGGAGCTTCGCCGCAATTGACGGCCGAGGCGTCAAAAATTTTTAATCCGCTAATCGCATCTTCCACTCTCGTTCCTCCTTAATCCGACAACACTTTTTCGCAGCGATTGCCCAGCTTGCCTTTGAGCAACGGATAAGTATTGCCTCCCGTGCAAAAACAATGCTAAATTATATAAAACGTTTCAACGTCGTGTTCCTCCCGTGGAAGCCTCGGCGTCGAGCGTATTTTGCTGTCTCTGATCTGCTACAGAAGAGACGCGCCCGTTCGCCCGTCCTCTCATTTAAATGCATAACTCAGGAAAGGTGTAACGAAGGCTTCACGGACAAACGCGCCGGGACTCCCCTCGCTGCCGAAAATCCTCGTGATAGCCAATATTTTTTTTTTTTCCTAACCCTTTGAGCTCATTTTGTTTTAGCTCTGGATTTTATGGCAGCCCGGCTTTTGGGGAACAGCGAGATGGAAACTTTTTGACGTGTGATAACTTTTGACGTTTTATGGGCTCGACGGCTCTTTGAATGTTTCGCGATGCGACGACGAGCCGACTCTTTCCGCCCGGCCATATTTTTTGTTTTCTCATTCCAACTATCGCGTCGCGCAAAATGCTTGATGCCTTTTTTAATGAGAGTTGACTTGTCCACTGTTGAGTGATGCAAGTTGTGTGGCGAGAGTGTGACTTACCTGAAACAAACAAGAGCGCATTTAGGAAACGGGATCGAGTAGTGCAGTGTTTTGTTAAATTTTATTTCTTTGTATTATAAAATAAAAACGACGGTGAACGTTAATAGTACAAATTTTTTTTGCATTAGTACTACGAATTCTCTTGTCGTGAACTTGCAAGAGAAACGGACAAAAATATTGAGTTACAGACGAATTTAAATAAATGATGTGTTTATTGATAAATTGGAATAGCTTAACTTTATCGTTGCTGATTGTTTTTTAACGACGTCGTTTCATGATCATTTTTTACCCGAGAGTTTCGGTGTTACAGTACATGGTGTTAGAAAAAAAGAACCGTTAGCCAGAATCTCGAGTTCTTTATCTTAGTAAATAAGCTGGTAAAGTTTCGTAATGACTTTCATCTTGGTACTGATTTATACGATCGAAATGTTTTCTGGCGGTGATTTTCGACAGCATAAATTAACGTAATATAAATGGTTTGGAACAACAATGGTCTATTAATTAGCATAAAATTATTGAGCAATTAACAGTACACTTCAAATAAAATCGATCCTTTTCTGAGTTAGAACTGAATGGCTAATTTTTTAAAATGGTTTATAGGTATTATTTAAATTATAACTGCAAATAAATGACTAATCGCTCATTTAAATTCATAAATTAGTACTTTCTTACAGGAAATAGTCTCATGATAACACATCGAAATCGACATTACCTTATTTTTATAATTTCAGTGTCAATTTTTAATGTAGGAAAAAAATTCATTGACACTGATACTCTTTTTACTTATTTGATTTAAAATGTTTGAAAAAACCGGCAATAAAAAATAAAGTCTGAATTCATCCAATAAAGGAAAACGTAAAAAATGAAATCTCCTATTTAATAAAGCTCATCCTCAAAAGTAAACTGTCAACAAGAAATTCCACGAGCCGCGAAAAATCAAAAGAAACGAGCTATCCTTAAAGTTGCAGAGCGCGCAACCGGAGAAAAATACGTGAAACTCATCGCAACGATTCTCATTGGCGCAGCGCGCAAAACAGTCTTTCCGGCTTGCTCGCGGTAGCAGCCCATTCAGAGTCAGAACTGCGTCGCGCAAAGACAACAACGGCGACGGCCTCCGCGAGATCGCGGAAAAACTTGGCGTTTTTACGGCGTCGCGACTCGTTAAGCGCCTTCCACCCTCCCCCTCGCCTCCCGCGCATCCAGTAGCAGAAAATTCCAGGTATAACGGGCCGCGTTTTTAGACGACTTGACGCCGTCGTTGCGCGAAGTGCAGGAAAGCAGCGCGGATACCCCGTCGAGCGCGAATGCTTTTTTTCTTCTAGTTGAGATAAACCCGACCTAAGTGTTGCCAGTGCTGTTACACCTTTATTTTATAAATGGCCTGGAGAAGAGATGCCTCGAAATGCTGCCGAGACAAAAGCATTTTATCAGGCGACGTTGACGGTGGAGTAGTTAGGGAAAAGGTTTGCAAAGGAAATTTTTAGGCTTTTGTATAACGAATACTTATGTATAACGAACTTAAGCATATGATTTAGAACTAATCCGAAACATGTATTGTTTTTTTCTCTCAATTTCAATGTATGTGCAGAATATTATCTGAGCGAGATAGCATTTTATGTAATAAAAATATTTTATATATTATTCTGAAAATAAATAAATATTTTAAAGATAAAATTAATTTTAAGAATAATTAATAAATTAAATTTTTTTAGGGAGCATGTGTACTTTATAATAAAGTATTTCCATTTTAAGGTAAGGGTCCGCAGCGCTAATAAGGAGTGGGGATAAAATAAAAATATTGTACTTTTAGACACCCATAATACTTGTACCATAAAGAGGATAAGGGCTACCAATTTAACTTATTTGAAGACGAAATTTCTAATGTGCCATTACAATGAAAACGGCAAGGCAGTAATAACTTTACTTTTAGTTTAGAAAATGACTTAGAAAAACTATGACTTAGAAAATATTTAATATTATTTACTCGATCGAAATGTCAAGGTCGCCGCAACTGCGAGTTGAACTGACATTCGCGATTCCAAATAATTCTCAAAACCGAAATTATATTTCGTTCACTGTATATCGAGTGATCCTTGTTTACACGGCAGGAATGCCAAGGCCGCCGCGACTTTGTCGCGAGCTGGTCTGGCATCTCCAAAGCCGTTGATGGTATTGGTATTGTTAGTATTATTTACTGTAAGTGTGCCTGCGAGCACCTCCAACGCTGGTAGCAAGAGAAGCGCTAGGGAGGGGCGCAATTTTGGAAGAAAAAAAGCTTTTTCCGCGGCGCTGCCCTGCGCGCAGTTCAGCTGTTGGTTTTAGGTCGCGACCTGGAGCGGTCGCGTTTGGTGAGTGTCTCGCAGGTTTGTGCGTGACAGAAGTTAAGTGAGAGTGAGAGAGATTGAGAGAGGGAAGGACCCGACTGCATCCAGGACTACTGTGACTCGACTACGCCGCGTTTCGAGGACCAGCAGCCTAAGTCTTCGTCGGGTGAGCAGAGGCCAGGAGGCTTCCCGCTCCCCCCCCCCCTCCTTGCAGCGTCCGCACGAAGTGCGGCATACCCCGGTCGAGCACCGCTCCCGGGAATCTCGATCAACAGTTTAGAACAGTGAATTCGTAAGAGTTAGTGTGGTGTGAGAGTGAGAGAGAGAAGAGTGGACTGATTGAATTTGAGTTCCGGATTTACCGCGGTGCGAAATAACCGCGTGGCGTGCGCAGGGAGCCGGCCTTGCGAGCGGCTGTCCCTCGCTTCGATCATTTAAATATATTAGTTGTTTTCTCACTTTGCGTGCATTAACCCCGGGAGTCAGGTCTTGCGGGCGACCGCCCCGAGTGGTTCGCATTTTAATAAACTGTGTGAAAATGAACTATTTGCATTTAAAGGTTATTTTACCCTCTTTCTCCTCCCAATTCCTCAGGTGGAAGAGACACCCGCTCTTTCTCCGCACCGCCGTGCGCCCGCTCGATCGCTAGTGCGATCAGTGCGGCGCCGATATCCGGCAAAATAATAAATAAATTGTGCACGTGGTGATCGGGTGCGAATTACCACGTCACACATTATAAATACCGCATTTAAAACATTATATTTAAGAGTAGGAATTGTGCAATTAAACGTGGTAACGTTGTGCTTTGGTAAGTAAAGTTTGTCATGTTGTAAGCCTGCGATCATTGCAAGGAGCAATCGGTGCTCGCAGGAATCGGCCGTGGCCGTTTTATTTATAGTACAAACAAAAACTCAGCCAAATAGCTGTTGGAAATAATAAAAAAAATAGTCTTTGTTGCAGAAGAAGAAAGAAGTTCTATAGCAGACGTGGCTTTACTTATGCATATATATCTATAGCTCGAAAACCGGTGCTGCCAAATTTTCAATGAACTATTTAAATATGTCATCATATTTTTCATCTTTTGTTGCTGAAAAACGAATACTAATAACTGGTTGCATGCGATTTTTAAAAACGTATAATAAAGAGGAATAGTTTTACTTTCAAGTGGTATATTTTTTTATTAAGATGACATTTTTCTAAGTATATTAGAATTCAATGTAACTAGGTAACATGAACGAGCGCTCAATTGTACTCCTCGTTAATATCACCAACTTTGACGATCAATTTCTCCAGAACGAAGTGATAAAATAAGTTAAAAATGTGAAGGTATCGATCAGATTACTGTATTCAAAAGAAATATTATATTATCATTACATTCACAGAAAATCCCAAAAGGATATCCAATATTCAGTTATTCATAGAATTTCGTTTTAGTATGAAGGGTTGAAACAAATCTGTTCATCAGTTTTTAAAAAAAATTCATTTTATTCACTTTAATGACGCTTGAGCAAACCAGATTTGCTTTTACAACGCACGTTTCAGTAATTTAGAAAATATAATACTTCACTGCTCAATCGAAAAAAAAAAAAAAATAAATAATCAGCTTTTTGCAGAATTTCTTTTTTTTTTTTTTAAATCGGGTAATTAATTTTAACAGAGTTAAATATGAGAGATTTAATCCTTTTTCACAACTACCTTTCAAACAAGTTTTTGTATTACAAATTCTAATTATACATTGAATATAAGATTAAATAAATAAAAATTCTGTACCCTCAGTCTTCCAATAAAATAGATTGAAATCCAATTTGTTCCGACGAAAAATCGGAACTTGAGATAAAAACATTAATTACGGCACATCAAGGGCAAAAAGAATCAATTCTCAAGTATTTAGCAGTGCGCCATTCGTCCTCAAGACTGTGACTCGTTGCTCCAACTTCTCGCGTCTTGGCGTCACCACCTTATTCCCCCATTCCTCCCGCTTTCTTCGTCGCTTTTTCTTACAGCTACGTTCTTACGGCGCTGTCGCGTTTCTACGAGTTTCTCGTAGTTGACGGCGAACAAGAGAATCCGCTATTTACGTCATTGGAAATAAAGGAGCGAGCAAGAAATTTTTGACATCCCAGTTAGCGCTTGAGGAAACTTAATTACGCTTCTGGTGTTTTTCTTTTACCCGCAAGTCGAGTGCTCGGCATTTGGCCTGGAATTTTTATCGCGATTAATGCATATTCGCTCTTCCCCAGGAGCATTTTATTTTCTAAATATTTTAATAACATTTTTCCTTAATGAAATCATGAAATATTAAAATATTTTTTATATTTAAATCTAATATAAAAAAATATTTCAATAAGTTTTATAAATAAAATAAATTTCATGAAGAAAAAAAAGGCAGGGTAAAAATCTATAGGCATTCATACCGACATGCCGTTGCGCACTTGATGCGCTTCCACGGCACGCGCTAGAATGTGTGGACTTAAATTGTTATTTCAAACGAACTAACGGTAAAAATGTGACTTATTATACATGAAATGGTTCCTTTTTAAACAAAGAATAATTTTATATTTTTTATTAATCATTTATAGACAAAAAAGTACGTTTTTCGCTATTTTTTTATTTATTTCTAGCTTTATAACTTTTTATTTTCAATGTTTTATGCGAATATTAATGGATGTATTGTTAGAGGAGCCCTTAATCTTTAAAATAAGACATTGTGACCCTAAAAATACGAAATAGAACCGAAATTATACAATAAATTGTACGTGCGGAGGTAAGTTTTACAACTAATAATTACGAAATATGCAAAAACTCGGCTTCTAAACAATATTTTCGAATTCTGAAAAATCGAGTGGATTTTTACGTAAACATTAAACAAATCTATCAAGTTAAAAGATGATTTTTTTATAACGCCTTGTTTCTACGGCTATTTAATCAATTTAATTGATAATAACTTTTTGAATTTACAACGTACGATAAAACACCCTTGATATTCGTAATCAGGAGATCAAAATACGTCTAGAAACCTTTGGTGTCCTACTGGACCTCCATTTGCTACGAAAACCCTCTTTGCTCCTAGATTAAATCGTGTCTGAGCTTGCTCGACTCGCGACTACAAATTTGTTTATAACTTTTTATCTACGGCGTTTAGAGAGACGCGGTCTTCACGCAGACCTTTGTTAATTCTTATTGCATAATGTTGTTGTCAAATATTTGAGAATTTCGAGAATTTATAACAGACTTTTGTCGATTAAAGAAAAAATTTTCTCTGTATTAAAAGTTAGTTTTTTATTTTAATCTTTTTTTTTTGAGTTTAATAAAATGTTATATTAAAGCTTTGCTCAAAATGTACGTTCCACCCGCGGCATGGTAAAGTGAAAATTAAAAATAATATTATGTACTTTCTTTTACCGTACTGAATCAACTTATCAATATTAAAACATATATTAGTCCTCGGCAAAGATTTGAAATAGAATTTTAAATTTAATATTTCCAGACTGCACTGAATCTTTCAGAAGACACATAAATAAGGCTTTTACGTTGTAGAAGAGATAAGGCAGTGTCGGCACCTAATAAATTAACGCTCAGAGGCTCTTGATAGACTCTTGAAGCAGGTGTTCGTGCCTATAGTCACGCTTACTCGTACCGTTCGCTTTTATGACGCTAAAACCAACATGTCAATAAAAGACGTATCAATACGTCGAATTTTCTTTTGTGCTCGAGCACAAACTCTACTGTTCAACTTCTGTATAAAAGACTCTAATTATTGTTAAGTACCCGTACAATAAAAACATTGTGAGAACTTACTACACTTTAACAATGGCTTCTTGGTGTAGAGTAGTCTAGTTAAGAACTGAACTGAAAAGTGCCACTTTCAAACTAGAGCTCTTAAAATAATTGTAAAGAATTTTACCTTGAAAATACGGGCTAGTTTACTTTAAATCTTTGAAGAATCTTTTTGTTTTAATCCAGTTTTAATCAGCTGCCAATAAAGCGAAGAAAATATTCAGGAAACAATTAGCTTCTCCGTGCTAATTTGTCACCAAGCAGATCTCTTCATTTTTCCTCTTCTTCGAAGCTTTAAATCAAATATTTGACCCTATAAATAGAGCCTTGCGGGAGCATTCGCGAGAGCCTCTGAACGATCAAAGCAGAGCCACTCGTAAAGGGCAAATGGCCTTCTTAAACGCGCCAAGGGGCTCAGCCGCTGCCTATCAAGCTCGAATGTGCCGAGGCATATCCCCCGTCGATTTCTGTTTCAGCGGCGCCCTCGGCTTTATAAACACGAATTTCACGCCCGACTTCGTGTACGTAACCATACGCTCTCAGCCTAGCTGATCCTCTCTCGAAAGAAATGAGCCCCGACGAAAGATGCACGCACGACTCGTGACGCGTCGGCGACGGGACGTATGATTGATGGATTCCACGGATTTTCCTCTGACTATCAAGCGGCGAGGAGTTCAGCCGCGCGACCGGTGCCTCTCGCCGTTCCCGGCGTGTACCCTCTGCTTTTATAATTATTATTCCTCTTTCGAATCGTCCTCTGTGTTTTAATTACGACTTATCAAAGAAAATGAACTTTTAAGGATTTGGTAATCCACTTCCTGGGATTTAATTATGGCTTTCGCTGATCAATTTTACGTGATTTTTCGAAGCAATAGAACGCGGAGAGATTAATGATAGAATAATGATGAAATGATTGAATAACGCATAGGCCATTTACTAATTAAAATCGAAGACTTAACATGAAACGTAACTCTATGTAATCCTAATGCACGTTTTATTAATCATTTCGCATTCGACAGAATTATAACAATATTTATTACTACATTAGTGAATTACAAGCAAGGTACTTGTAAAGTGTTTAATATTGTTTTCTGATAGAAAACCAACTCTAGTATACACTTATATATATAATACAAAAGCATTGACTTCCACAAAATCCATTTTGCACGATACGACGCGAGAGCCAAAAACTAAAAACCAATGTTTTTCTTATTAGCCAGCAATGTAGAGTGAAAAAATGCTTTTTCTAATTACCGTACAGCGCTCTGCTCTCTCATTTTCTGTCTGTCGAAAGAAAAAGCGAGGAAAAAGAAAGGCCGAGCGGCGCGAGTAAAAAACTGGAAGGGAGAGAGAGAGAGAGAGAGAGAGAGAGAGAGAGAGAGAGAGATCGAGCGAAGACAAGATAGTGGTAGATGGTCGGGCGATCAGTGACCGAGGCGCGGCGAGCGGCAGCGAGGCCCCGAGACTGTGCCGCCCGGCCTGGGGCCTCACGGCCCCCAGCCGCAGAGAGCGAGTTGGAGGGGGACAGCGGCAGGCGGAGGCGTTGATCGC
Organism: Ormyrus thymus; assembly: GCA_035582935.1. Lineage (NCBI taxonomy): Eukaryota > Metazoa > Arthropoda > Insecta > Hymenoptera > Ormyridae > Ormyrus > Ormyrus thymus. The sequence continues at coordinate 335,432 of JAWWEM010000058.1, read as the reverse complement.
CAAGCTCGCTGCCCTGATATCCGTTAAGATGTTTCTCTTGAAAAATGACTTGTACCAAGAGAATCTTTTAAGATTTTTCGCCTTCTATTAATAATTCTGTTGCCGGTGCCTAATAGAATGATTAAGATAATTTGCCGAGCGAAACCCGAGATGCATTTCTGGAGAGCCGCAATGTTTCAGTAGTTCACATTTCACCGGATACTTTTCGCTAAAAGTTGTAATTTCCTTAGTCAACGAGTTCGACAGGTTTGCGACATATTATTACCCGCTGAAGTAGTCGATAAATTTATCGGGTACTCGGACGTTGAATATCGACGATAATATAGGCTTCTCAATGCCTTATTAATTTGCTAATAGTTGACAAAAAAAGATATAACGATGCATTTCATCACCAAACACAAGTTTCTTCTAAAAATGAAGTTTTCCGCTGAAAGGCTCCTTTTTCGATTTCGAAAAAGACGCTAACGTTCAAACCGGATCGGAAGAATCTTTTTTTATTTTTGAACTTGATTGCAAAGGGACAATTGCTTTAAGGGACCTCCGCAATGAGAAAGAGGACAGGGTCGGATAATCTCTGCGCCGGCAGTTTCAGCTGATCGTAAAAGCCGGAGCCCGATCTTTCTCGCTCCGCTCGCGGCCTTCGCTCCCGCCGGAGTCAATAAACTTTTAATTCAATCCCCCATTTCGCGCTCTTTTACGCTTCATACGACGGGCGCGTGCGCATGCGCCCTGCCACGTGTGTAAATTGAGAGAGTAAAACTGACGGGAGCGCGAGAGGAGAGCGCGCGACAAAGAGAAGTCGTCAAGTTGATTTTAATTTCCGAGAGGGAACTTTCGCTTCCCTCGCGCCTCGCCTTTCAAGTCTTTTTCATTCGCTTTTTAATCGGCTATTAACGAGATTAGCGGCTGAGGTATGGCTTCATTTAAATTTACGGAGGAGGGAGCGAGAGGCAAAGCGTGTAGACGTGAGCCAGCGAGTTTCGAGCGATCTATCCCCGCGCTATCGTAGCCTCATCGGCTGTTCTTCTTTAAGTGACAAGTATATTACTGAAAATTTATTTACGGGCCTTGAGTGTGGGACTTTGCAGAAACCTCCTCCGTGGGACATATTGAACGCGTGCCATAAATTTTTTTATAATTAAGTAATGCCTGACGTTATAATACGGGAGCGCAAACGTTCGCTTACGCCGCGATTTATGCTTTGCTCTACGCTCGCTCGGTGATTCATTGCTCCAGAGCCAAGACAAGGTATTATTCAATTAACCCATTTATTAGACGAAAAAGGAATTCCGACCGACCGTAAACATACAAACGTATTTAGAAAATCCATTGTTGGTAATCTTTCAGGCAGACATTGGCTAATAAACTTGTTTATTAATTCAGGCGCTCATTTGACGCCTATAAATAACTGGCTTCACTCGACTCGCCTCTCTATTCTCGCAATTATATTTAGAATAATGCACCTTGACAGGACTTTCGTCGTACTAACGGACTTGCTAAAATTTTTACTCAACTATTCACTCGGGTAAAAATAAAGACGATTCGCGCGAGGCGTTTTCACTCCAATTACCGCCAATCGGCGAAAATTAGTCCTTAGCTCGGGCGCAAAGTGGCTCCCGTCACTCAAACTCTTTTTACGACAGCGTAGTAGGAGCCGAAAATTAATTCAGATTGAGCAAATGTTGAAATAACCTCGAAGCGGCGTAAAAAAGGCACGGCGATAAAAAGAGCTGCGCCGCGAGCTCTCCGCACCGGGACTTGAAAATGCGTTCCTCAAAGCGTTGACCTGCGCCGACTCGAGAGACTTACCGTCAGGTGCTTTTTAAGTGGCGGCAGTAGGGCGCAGGCGCAGGCGCGCGCGCGTTCTCGATTTCAGCTGATAAAAGAGTGATAAAAAAAGTGTCGGGTTTCAGCGAGACCTCCGTTTAAATAAAAATGACGATAATTCAGACTCGCGCCTCTTCCCACCTCGCCATTCGGCAGCGGCTAAATTATTAGCGACATAAATTACCGGCCGGAGTAATTATTCAAGCGATAACATTTATTATGCGTCGGAGTGAGAGAGGGACGGGGAGGGAGGGGAGGGGGGCTCGAAATTAAATATCGCGCAGAGGCGCCGATTCCCCGGCGGAGGTTGGCTGACTGGCCCTACGGGAAGCCACTTAACGTGCCTCGGAATAGTCGCGTTAATTTGGCCGGAGAGCTTAGCGCGTGCGCAGCTCGTTCGCGGATTCGCACGAGAATGCGGGAGAAAGGGAGGAGGAAAAATGAGGCTCCGAGCGCGCCGAGGCAAAAATTAAGATGGATTTTCGATGTCCGATTCGCCGTTAAGGGGAAGACACGCAACGGTTCTTCATTGCCTTCTTTTATCGGTATTTTCCTCGCGATCGCCCGTACCTCCTTTATTTATAATTTATGTAATTAATCGGCCGCTCTCGCATGATTTAATAAGATGCCTGTCATTTAAGAGCTTAAGTGTACTTTTCGCAGGCAGCGGACGGCCAAGGTTCAAAAAGATGCGAAGCGATTAGAATCTGCCGAAACTGTAAACAGATTTTGAAATGACAAAAATATCTCTCGCGTAATGTCATAAAGTTGAGGAAACATGCTAAAGCAATTATTTGCAAATTACGATAAAAATTTGCCCAAGACACAAGGCCGTTTATTTTTCTGCACGAAGAAAGAAACATTTTATCTAGCATCGAATCTAATGATCAAATTAACATACTACACTTCTAGATATCGCAAATATTGATCAATTAAGGTTCTTGTACACGTCAAAGGCGATTACGCAATCGGATTTCTACAGTATCTTACATCCCTAATGAATAATTAATAAGCTGCCAAGCTACAGCTACATCTGCCTGATTTCTCTACGGACTTTTAGTCTCGTCAACGCGATTCCAAAAAATAAGTTTATAATTATCCTTTGATCGATCTGAAATTATCTAAACAGTGTAAAAACCGGGCTCGAGTAAGCTTCCGCCGTGCATTGAATTTATCGCAAAGGGATAAATTAATTCGAATCGGTCAGCTGGAGTTTTTCACTGCGGTAAAAAGTTTTTTTAGTGCAAACACGTCGTTAAACAGGGCATTCCATTGCCACGTTTACGAAGTTGACCTCCGGGAGACTCTCAAGATCCTGTTGTAGTCTAACGAAATTGCCGCAGTACCAGCAGCAATTTCACTTCTGCATAACTGCAAAACTAAAGTGTATCTTGCTATAGCGATATGTCGTTAAAGGCACAATCGCAGCTGTGTTATACAACTTGGAATAGTACATGAAGTGGAAGACGCATAGTTTACGCAATATTGCAAAGCAGCTAACTGCGGACTTTTATTTCGAACCTCTAGTAATCGAAATGTTTTTATTGCAAGCGAGTCTGGAGCGCATTATAATTTGAACAACGCCCGCAGTAAAAAAGGACTGCTCAATGCTGCGAAAAAGTCCCGGACTACAGTTCCTTCAAGGTAAAAACAGCGAGTCTCGCGAAATTCTCGAGGCACAGAGCTCGAATCGCGATCATTGAAGGCATTGTCGGCGGTAAATACATATTCGGGACTTTAGCAGAGGTCCTTTCTTCTCAGGCAGCGCGGGAGAAAAATAAGCTCGGCATACGCGACAAGTTTATAAAGGACAAAAGTGCGACGGCGTCACGTTACCGAGAGCGATTGGTCGCGGGCTCGATTTTGTTTTTCCCCCCGTTCTCCGCAGTGTCGGCGACTCTGGCTTTTTTGCCTGGCACGACTCCTAGCCGACTCATCCAGTCGAGAGATTTCAATTGCGCGACGAACCGCGTCAGTCGCGGCGATGTAAAAAGAGCGAGGACAGGAGCATCGCCGAGTCGGCTGCAAAAAGCGAGAGGGCCGGGGAAGAGCGAGAAAAAGAAGAGAAGCGGGTGCCAAAGGCGCGAGACGAGCGGTAAGAAAGGCCAGAAGCAAATAGAGGAAAACAGCCGCGAGGAGGATACGCCGCCGCTTTTTTCGGCCCGCGGCGAAAGCCTGCGCGGAGGCACGAAGACGGATGAAAATGAAGCGGCCGCGGCGGAATGAGGCGATAAGCGGCCTGTTTATTGGCTCGATAAAAGCTCCCACGCATGCGGGAGGAATCGACGCGGGGGGATCAAGCATCTCGAACGGCCGGGCGTAAAAGTCGAGTCCGGAAACTGATGGCGATTGACCTTAGCGCCTGTCCCCTTATCTCCCCTCCCTTTTTACGCTTTCGTTACGCATGTGCCCGCTGCAGGCTGTCCCTCCGCAGTCGTAGCCGCGGTTTATGGAAGCCACTAAACCGCCTCGGAAGAGAATGAGACCGGGCAGCGTCGCGAGTCTGCAGGCGAGTTACGGGCCGCCGGGGAAAATATTCAATTTCCCAAGTTGCTCCTGCGCGGGGGCTTGCGGCGATGACCCTTGAAATCGGCTATTTCGTCAACAAGTTTCGCGGTGCCGCGCGGTAACGAGATTAATCGAGTAGAGGCGAGACCCGCGCCAGACGCATCCTTTTCTTTTCGGCTCAGCCGGTCGTAAAAATGCCGGGCTCTTTCAGCTAGAATTCGCATTTGCATACCGTTGGCCAAGAATCTGGGAATTTTAAATTGACCTTCGCCAGGAAGAAATTAATTATTCATTAGCGATTTTCCTCTACATTAAAAGGACGATGAAATGGTGAATTTCGCTTGCGGATAGTTAATATGTTAATGGGCTGTATAATAAACATTCGTGTCAAATTTTGTTTGCCTATTTTCAAATTTATCGTTTCATTATTAAAATACAAAAGTGTTATTCCAAGAAGCGCGAAAATACGCCGCTTCAAAATTATCTGCCTGGGATAAACTCGTATATTACACCGATATTATTAACTACCTGTGGTAAAATAACTTAAGCCTCGGTAACACTAAACCTGCAGCGAAATTAATATAGAAATCCTTTAAATGTTAACTTTCCGCATGGACTGACCTAAAGTCTGGATTATAACTTAAACGTTTTTGACACTAATGGTACGCAGCCTTCGATAAGTCATTTTCTTTAAGAACGTAGAAATAGTCAAAGCGAAACTACACGACTCAATTACGAGAGCTTGGTTTGGACGTTTCAAGAAGAGTTGCCAATATCGGCACTATTTTTTTTCTCTTTTATCTTCCCTTCTCTTTCCTGTTGTTAGCTCGAGCTCTCTGGACTTTGTTTTTCTCTGACTAACAACGATGAAAATTGAATAATGAGTCGAGTTCAAGAGCAGAGGGAGAGCAGCACTTCATTTGAAGAAAGAAAATATTACCGCCCTCGTAAATCGGCGTAATTCGCGAAACATGATAAGAACTATTTGAGCCCGAAGGAAATATGGTTGAGTAGAAAGGGACTTGCAGGGAAAAGAAGAAGAGAGATAGAGAGGCGCAGGAAGGTGACGAGGACAGAAGATGTTCACTGCGGACGGAGGCTGCGAGTTGGACGAGCCACCGTGAGGGCTCAAAGATTGTATCCGTGTCTTGTTTTTATAGGCTCACCGCGGAACGGTCGGGCCTCGCGGTGCTCTCTCTCTCTCTCTCTCTCTCTCTCGCTCGTTCTTGCAGGTAAAATATAATGCGATGCGCGCCGGGAAGAGAGAAAGGGACAGCAGACCGGGACGGCAGACCGGCACGGCAGAAGGAAGGAGGAAGAGGCGCGCGAACTCGAGCGCGGTGGGAGAGCAGCGAGTTAAGTACATCGGACGAGAAAGCAAAGGAGAGAGAGAGAGAGAGAGAGAGAGAGAGAGAGAGAGAGAAGGAGCGAGTCGCCGGGAGGGAGAAAGAAAGACTAGTCGGGCCCGCTCGGGTTCCCGGGGCCCGTTCAGGCCTTCGCCAGTCGTTCGGAGAGTCGTGCAAGTGAAGGATCGCCGCACGGCGCTTCTCGGTCAACGCGGAGCCAAGAGTCAACGCGAGCACGACTGCGAATGAACTCGTTTCCGCGGGGAGCCTCGAGACTTTTTTCAGAAGGCGAGCTCGCGGCGTGACGGACTGACAAATGCCCAGCGCCAGCCGAGCCATCGATCCTCTGCGGAGCGCCAGAAAATGAGATCGCTCGTCGGTTCAGCGACGTGCGAAACGGAGAAAGAGAGCTGTGCGCGATGTGAAGATAAGGCCCACATAGTCATGCCAATCTCGATGGATCGGCTGCACATCGCGCTCCCAAGCGATCTCTAGGCTCTAGTTGTACATACATGTGAAGCACAATGCAGGGCAATCCTGCCTTTCTCGCGATACTTCTCGGCACGATATTCTGCGTGCTCGGGGCCTCGCTGAGTCGCGCGCTCAGATACAAGGCCCCGGACGAGTGCGAGTGGCTCACCGAGAGCGACTCCGAAGATGACGTCTCCTTGGTCTGCCGGCTCAAGACCATTAACAGCGAGCTCGAGAACACAAACTTCAGCGTCATCCAGCCCCACCACACGGTGCGCCTCAGACTCGAGTGCAGCGACGCTCTTTTTTACCAGAGCTCCCTGAGCGCCGGCAGCTTCAGGCCCCTGGTCGAGCTGAGGGAGCTCGTCATCGAGTTCTGCAAGATTGGCAATTTGTCGGACGACGCCTTCAGGGGCCTGAGGGAGCTCAGGAATCTCACGGTCCGTACGCACAATACTGATTGGTCGTCGATGGCTCTGGAGGTATCACCCCGAGCATTCAACGAGGAGCTGAACCAGTTGGAAAGGCTCGACTTGAGCAACAATAACATGTGGAGCCTCCCGGAAGGATCGCTCTGTCCGCTCTTCAACTTGGAGCTGCTTAATCTCACGCGAAATCGATTGAGAGAGGTATCGAGTTTCAAGTTCAACCTGGGAAGTAGATGCGCTGCAAACCTTAGGGTACTAGACCTCAGTAACAATAGCATCGAGTCTCTGGCATCGGCGGCTTTTTCCGGCCTCTCACGGCTCCATTCCCTCATCTTAAGAAGCAATAACATTGCTTTTATAGCCGACCGAGCATTCGAAGGTCTGACTGCATTAACGACGATAGAACTCACGAACAACCGGCTGGCTAGTTTACCACCGGATCTCTTTATCGATGCTCGAGATATTAAGGAAATTCATTTACGTAACAACACTCTGGCTGTTTTGCCTCCTGGATTATTCAGTGAACTCACGCAACTTCTGGTACTCGACATGTCGATGAACGAGCTCACAGCTGAGTGGATTAATTCTGCAACATTCACAGGATTGGTTCGACTAGTTGTGTTGGACTTGTCGGGCAATGAAATAACCCGGCTGGAGTCTTCAGTGTTCCGGGACCTCTACAGCCTGCAAATTCTCAGACTCCAAGAGAATCTCATTGAATCTCTGCCGGAAAATACATTCGCGGCCTTGTCTAACCTTCACACATTGGTGTTGAGCGACAATAGACTGTCCACCATCGATGCCACAACATTTAGCGGCCTGTACGTGCTAAGTCTTTTGTCTCTCGATAATAACAGGCTTACCGATTTGCACCCAACATCTCTGAGGAATGCGTCCTCGTTACAAGATCTTCATTTAAACGGGAATCGGCTGATGGCCATACCCGAGGCGTTGAAAGCTACGCCGCTGCTCCGTACTCTCGACCTCGGCGAAAACCTCATCTCCGGAATACCCAAGGGCACGTTCGACCACATGATCCACCTTAGTGGGCTCCGACTCATCGATAACCACATTGGCAATCTCACTAAGGGGATTTTCGATAAGATCAGGGATCTCAACATCTTGAACCTATCGGGCAATCGTATCCAATATATCGAGCCCGGTACCTTCGACGAAAATCTCAAGCTCCAGGCTATTCGGCTCGACGGCAATCAGCTGACCGATATTAGCAACCTCTTCTCCAAGTTGCCAAATTTGGTCTGGCTCAATGTCAGCGATAACAAGCTCAAGATTTTTGATTATGCCATGATACCGACTGGCCTGCAGTGGCTCGACATTCACGCCAATCAAATCAGCGAGCTCGGCAACTACTTCGAGATCGAGTCGCAGCTGCAGCTTAACACCTTCGATGCTAGTGTAAATAAACTGACGGAAATAACGGGAAGTTCGATACCGACGAGCGTGGAGATGCTCTACTTGAATGACAATCTCATATCCCGAGTGCAAAGTTACGCCTTTTTCAAAAAGCCAAACCTCACGCGCGTCGATTTAAAAGGCAATCGGATACGCAGAATAGAGCCCTACGCTTTGCGCATCAGCGCAGTGCCGCCGGAAAAAGCCCTCCCCGAGTTCTACATCGGCGACAACGATTATCTCTGCGATTGCACGATGGATTGGCTGCAACGCGTCAACCGGCAGAGTCAAAGCCGCGTCCAGCCGCGCGTGATGGACCTCGAGAGCATCTATTGCGAGCTCCTCTACGACAGAGAGCGGCTCTACGTGCCATTGATAGAAGCCTCGCACTCGCAATTCCTTTGTAAATACGACACGCACTGCGTGGCCAACTGTCAGTGCTGCGACTTTGACGCGTGCGATTGCGAAATGACCTGCCCGACCAATTGCACGTGCTACCGCGATCAGACGTGGACGGCGAACGTGGTCGACTGCTCAATGGGCGGCCACGTGGGCAAGCTACCGGAACAGATCCCCATGGACGCGACGCGCCTCTACTTGGACGGCAACGACTTGCGCGTCATAACTAGTCATGCCTTCATCGGCCGCAAGAAGCTCAAAATGCTCTACCTGAACGCGTCCAACATCGAGATCGTTCAGAACCGATCCTTCAACGGCTTGAAGAATCTCGAAGACCTTCATCTCCAAGACAACGGCTTGCGGGAATTGAAAGGCCACGAGTTCATCGGCCTCGAAGCCCTACGCACGCTAAGGCTCGAGCGCAATCGACTCTCGGCTATCTCTAACGAGACTTTCCTCACGCTCCGCTCTCTGACGTCCCTCCAGCTGCAGAACAATCGGCTGAGAAGCTTGTCGGTCTGGTCACTTCCGTCCAGCATCCGAGTTTCGCTCGCTGGCAATCCGTGGTCCTGCGACTGCGAGTACATCCGCGCCTACCGCGAGTGGGCCACTGGCTCCGGAGTGCAGGTCCTCGACGCGACGGAAGTGCGCTGCATATTCAACGGCTCCAGCGCGGGCGAGGCGTTTCGAGAGGCGAACGATCTCGGGGAGAGTGACGAGGGCCACGGGTTTTCCCTCATGACCGGCAAGGGCTACGACGTAAACAGCTCGATCTGCACGGACCTGGAGAGCATCGAGAACGGCGTGGCCGGCAACCTCACCAAGACCATTATCGAGCGGCAGGCCCTGGAGGACTATCTGCCGCTGCTCGTCAGCACGCTCGTGGCCTTCCTCCTGCTCGTCCTCGTCTGCATGCTGGGCTTCTTCTTTCGGCACGAGATGCGCGTCTGGTTCCACTCCCGGTTCGGCGTGCGCATCTTCTACAGGCAGGCCGAGGCCGACAGGGACGACCGGGACAAGCTCTTCGACGCTTTCGTGAGCTACAGCTCCAAGGACGAGGCCTTCGTCGCGGAAGAGCTCGCGCCCGTCCTGGAAATGGGCAACCCCTCGTACAAGCTGTGCTTGCACTACCGCGACTTTCCCGTGGGCAGCTTCATCGCCGACACGATCGTGCAGGCGGTCGAGTCCTCGCGGCGGACGATCATGGTGCTTTCCGAGAACTTTATCAAGTCCGAGTGGTGTCGCTTCGACTTCAAGTCCGCCCATCACCAAGTACTCAGAGACAGACGACGCAGACTGATATTAGTGCTCGTGGGTGACGTGCCGCAGCGCGACCTCGACCCGGACATCCGGCTGTACCTCAAGACCAACACGTATCTGCAGTGGGGCGACAAGCTTTTCTGGGAGAAGCTGCGGTTCGCCCTTCCGGACGTGCCGAACAACAGGACGACGCAGAGAAGACAGCCGCCCCCGACGGTGCGACGGCAGCACAACAATCAGACCGCGACGCCGGGCGAAAGGTCCCGGACCCTCGCCGTTCACATCTAGTGCTTTTTTTTTTTTACATTTTTCTAGCGTTGCTCGACATTTTTTTCTAGTTTCTTACTGTCTATCGACGAGAGAGTTCATAGAGACTGAATGATAGAGAGAAGATAGAATGCGTGTGCACAAGTGCAATAGTGCGTGTGTTTCTGTGTAAATAAAGAAGCGACGTAAGGCAATCGGTTACAGTGTAATGTTATCCTTCTGTGAGTCTCGCACGACGAAGCAAAAGTGGAGAACGAAATAAAGAAAAGACGAGTGTGTCCGAGCCGGATGAGAGAGAGAGAGAGAGAGAGAGAGCTATATTAATTATACAAATAAAGCGAGTGTGCGTGGCGCACTAAAGTCTGTAAATATTGCGGCGCTACACAGTTTAGCCGATGTAATTGAATTCGATGCGGGTACGTACCTGTAATTATTCGCAGACTCGGAGCTTTTCGTCCCCGCTCCCGACGTACTCTTTTTCCCTCGCCCAGGCTAATTAGAGGTCACGTGCGAGGAGACACAAATGTAATAACAGCGAGTGCGGTGGCGAAGGAGAAGGATGCGTCGGAATGATTGTTATTATTGTGCCGCTCAGGGCGACGACCAGAGCGCTCTGGGATTTCTCGTAACGCCGAGGGCAGGGGGGGGGGAAAGCTCAAAAGAATCAAGAGTCATTCGGTTCCGGAGAGATGAATAAACGCGCCTCGACGGAATCGTCGCCTCGCGCCTTTTTCACGCTACGAGGGATCGCGTGCGCCTCTCGATCGGAGTATCTCTTTCGTCTTCTTCTGCGCTGGCTGCTCAATGAGCTTTGATCAAGTGTTTGTTTTAATTAAAAAAGCCAAGCGAGAGCTCGGCGGCGCCCGTTTTTCCCTGAAAATTCATCTGCCCTCGGTAAGAGTGCGAGCGCGAAGTTCCGCCGGCGCAATATACATGCATTGCACAAGTGAAGAATATGTAATCTCGATCGAGCCGCGGCGCGCGATCTCTCGGTATTAGATATTCCAGGAAAAATGTGCGAAACTCGCGCGCGCTCTAACCTGTACGTGTAGGAGCTTCGAGCGGAGCCAGACTTCGCTCACGGTGATATAACTTTCTAATGAATTTTGTATTAGGACGGCGTGATTTTAGATGCATTAAGCAAGAATTTTTCCGAGACTCCCGCGGAATGCTCGAACAAGCGAATGAGAGCGCAAAGTTATTTACTTTAGTATTTATTTGAAATGTAAGCCCCCTTCCGGGGGCGCGCATCGCAAGCTTGGTCGTTTGTAAATTTTGTAAAATACGAGCGAATCTAGAATGTAAAAAGCCTCTTGTAAGGCCGAGGTCGCCGACGTCGGCCGGCTCTCTCTCTCTCTTACCTTCTCTTTGTGCTGCTCCCGCGGCGGAGGATACCGCGGGGGCATGAAATGCCGGCGGATTCGAAAACCGAAAAGGAGCAGAGACAAAAAAAAGGCCAGGAGAGAGAGAGAGAGAGCGAGAGAGAGAGAGAGAGCAGAAACAAATGAAAGAGAAAATAAAAACTTCTATTGTGACGTTTAAGGACTTGGGCTTCATTTCTCATTCCATTCACGCTTCGCAATAGTCCCCGCGACCCTCTTCCTATAACCCTCTCCGTTGAAACGCGACCGCAGCACGAGGACGGAAGCGGCGCGCACAGAGGCAGGGGGCGGGCAAGACGACAACGACGACGAGGAGAGCCGCCGGGGGGGGGGGGGGGGAGGGGGAGGCCGAAAACGC
>JAWWEM010000058.1:308505-323228 GCA_035582935.1 Ormyrus thymus | reverse complement strand
CCCCCCCCCCCCCCCCCCCCCCCCCCCCCCCCCCCCCCCCCCCCCCCCCCCCCCCCCCCCCCCCCCCCCCCCCCCGACGAAAAAGCGCGCCGAACGAATAGAAATCCGTTAAGCTGCACGGCACGGCTCGGTTGCGCTCGCAGCACCGCCGCGGGCTCTTTTCTTTTCGTCCTATCTCGCACGGGGATGGGAGCTGGTATGCGGGCCCTCGGTATTCTGCCGGACCAGCGCCTTTCCTATCTCGCTCGTTCCACGGGAAAGGACGGAAGAGTCCGCGAAAGAATTCCTTATCGAGGCTCCCCCCTCTAATATAGAAACGCCTGCTCGTTATGGAGCTTTTTTTTCTTTATACGAGAACTTGTACTTTATCGGGCTCTCGCAGTTTTCCTTTTTAATCAATTTCGCGCTCGTATTTGTTTTTCCGTCGTCGCTCCTGCCTCGTGGCAGGATTTTTCTTCCCCCCTCCGGGCTTTTTGCAGCTCGCGGATACGGGCTTCTTACGGGCAATAACTGGAATAACCGGGGGGAGACTTTTGGTCGCATCGAGAATTTTAATAATTTAACGAGGATTATGCAGATTTATTTTCGCAGCCGAAAAAAAATGGCCCTCGATTTACATTTTGTTATTTTTCGATGAAAATATGCTACCGACTATTAAATGCGACCATATTCGGATTCAAGACAAAATCTTTAGTATTTCTCCGCGCGAGTGCGGTCGCTATTCTGAGAGACTCGCGTTAACAACTTAAAGCCTCGCTTCAAAGTAAGCTTGACAATGGCATCTTCACACGCGGAAAAAATAATCTACTAAAAATGATCTTATCATAGTCTAAACTTTAATATTGCCCAACTGTAATACAGTTATGAAGCGAATAATAAATTAATGTTACTTTTCACAGTTAGCTTTTGTCGAAAAAATAAAGTCTTCCAAGCGAAAATGAAATGTTAATTGCCATTTATTTTTACGAAAATTTCAAATTCAAGTAATGAATTAATGAAATAAATAAGTCGGGTTGCAATACTTACTCGAGTCAGTCGTAAATTTAAAGGCCATAGAAATCTTATCGATTAAGGAAAAATGTGAAACAAGCTTTCGTCGCGCAAAAATAATTATTAGCTGGATAATTTTGGTTTAGTTTCGCGGAGAGTCGGATTTCTTCGTCAAAGGAAGCCACGCATACAGGAAGATTTCATCCGAGCGGATAGTCCTGCGTCGAAAAACGGCAGGCGCGCGTCTGGGGACAGCATAAAGATATTGTAAACAAGTCTATTTTAGATTAGAGCCGTCGCCGCCTTCCGCTCGGCGGTGGACAGTAGCGCCGGTCGGAGTAATGAAATATCTTTAATCTGCGGCATGAATTTAAGCGCGACCGGAGTGCATTTTATTAGGCTCTATCCGCAGGCACGTGCTGGAGAGAGACGCACTCTCTCTTTCCGCCATTATCGGCTGACGACTCGCCGACTAGACAGGGAGGCGGCGCGCACTGCACACGGACTTTCCATTAACCGCTATCGCGCAATTAAGATAAAATTATCGAAAATGCATTAGGTGCCGGTGGCGGGAGAGGCGGGACAGGGAGGAAGCGAGGCAGCCCATAACACGCCGAGGCTCGCGCTTGCTTGCTCGCGAACATCTGCCCGCGCGGGACAGTCTCGAGCTCGAAAAAAGGCGGATAAGGCGTGCGGGCAGCAGCTGTCGCCTCCCGCTCCCTCCTCCTTGGGCGTGTCATTTCGGCGTTTAAACTTCCTAACAAGCAAAAAGCCGGGCTTGCGTAATGCCGCTCCTGTCCCCGCTTGCGGATAGAGCGCGGCTGACGCAATGCACTCCGCGGGACGGCAGCGGGACAGAGGCGCTAGATTGAAGAATCGGCTCGAGTAGGTCGCACGAGGCGCAGACGTGCTCGGAGAAGAGGAGGCAGAGAGAAGAAAGAAGAAAGAAGGCCGAGGGTGGGGAGGGGAGGCGAGGCAGGAGAAGACAGACAGCGGTATATCCGGTATTCGAGAGCTGGAGGTGTTGCGTGCGAGTTAACGAGCTAACAACGCCGAAGCGAGGCGAGCGCGAGCGCGATTTTCTTTCCCTATCGAGGCCCCATCTACTTCTCACCGCCGACGCCAACGATGTTAACCCGGCTCCCATTAAATATTCGCATTTTAGGCTCGGCTCACAATTGTCATAAAGCCTGCTTGTTTGCCTCTCCTCTCTTATTTATTTATTCGGTAATTCAAAGCCGAGCGAGTGGGCGTGCTCGGGGCTATAAAGAATAATAAACTTTCATCTTTCGAGCCTGCTGCGTTTTGACTTATTATTTACGCGCCAAGTTACGTGCGAGCACAAAGGATCGAGGCGATCGCTCGGGATCATTGAAGGAATCCGCGAGGAGAGTCACGAGGGAGGTTCGAAAAAGGAAAAATGAAATGAAAAAAAAGCAGCAGAGCGCTGGCAAGAGAGAGAGAAAGAGAGAGAGAGAGAGAGAGAGAGAGAGAGAGAGACTCGTAAACGTAACTCGACGCAGCAAAAAACTCATTTCAATAATAAGCCCTCGGACTCGCAGAGGCGCGCATTCGGGAGGACCTTAATTAAGTGAATTTTCGAGGAATATTGGCAAGCTTTCGACTTTGGCTCGGGCGGACGTTACGAATACACAAGAGGCCGGGCATAAAGGAGTAAAAAAGGAGCGACGAGTCGGCGAAATAACGAATATAACCGGTGCAGCTTTTTTCGTCCTCTTATCGGCGGGCGCGCGTTTCATTAAATTCGGGCCCGCGAACGTGGCGCACCGCGACGATTCGCACCGAATTAAAATTCATAGCGAAACGGCGGAGACGGCGACGACGTCGGCGGCGGCGGCGGCGGCGGCGGCAGTGGCGTCGACTCGGCTTAATGAGCAGGAATAATGGCAAAATCAATTAGGTATTCGGCTCGCAGCCAAGTTCTCTGGTTCTGCGCCGCCTCGCCCTCTCGCTTTGAGCTCAGTCGCGCATGGCATACCCAGACGGTAAGCGATCCCCGGGAACAAGTGGCGCGGAATCCACCGCGAGGCAGCGGCTAATTTACTAATTTCCTTGAGCTACCGGAGCAAGCAGCGCCGCAGCTCCCCTTGAGAAACTGCGAGAGCGGGACAAGGAGGCTCGAGTGGCGGCAGCATCCTTCGGCGTTTCCTTTCCCCCGCGTTTATGAGCCGCCTTTGCTTTATCTCTCAATGTCGTGGCTTGGCTGCGCGGACGGGCTGCGAGTTTCGCGCGCAACGTTATCGGAAGGTCTGCCTTTTCGCTCGACTTGTGAATTAACGATTTTCCAGATGAATATACAGGAGATTTATCGCGACGACAAGGAGGCTCGACCTAATTTTAGCCTCTTGGAGGGCCTCTCGCTTTCTCCCGCGCCCCCTTTTTCATCGCGGAGTAACTTTAGGGGAACAATTTAAATTCAAATATCCGACAATACTTTGTTATCTGGTCGGAGACTACGGACAGTATAATTTCCTTCGAAACGAATGGTTTTGCAGTATCTGTCGAAAGGCAATCACAGTAGTCGAGTCCCTGTAGATACTTCATTCATCCTGGAAAACAAGGAACCTATACAAGATATAATCGATCACTCGATCGATGTAAATACATTTTTTCACTTCATTTCGCGCGTTATTGAATTCATTTTGTGGAGCGATGTTAAAAGTACGCTGTAGTAATTAAAATAATGATTATGCATGAGATGCTTTGAATTACAGAGTTGGAGAGTACCGAAAACTATAATTTACGATAACGTTGGTGTATTTTGTATTGCAACTTTTTTATAAACGAAGATGTATATTTTGATGTATAGATATTTTTTAAATAAAAATTTGTTAAACATTAAAGCATTTTTTAATTTACTTCTTGTTTTATAAATAACGTACTTGAGACAATTACTGAGAGATTTGATAAAAAAAAGTAATTTTACTTTTTTAATTAAAAGTTTAACAAACAGAACTAAAAGTAGATATTCTATATAAAAGTAAAAAATCGCCACAATTTAATGACTACCTCGAGACATCTCGTTTTCCTTGCATTTCTAAGGGTTTCACGTATAAAATGAGTACATGTGTTGACGTACGTAGTATCGTTAGTCGCGTAACATATACAAATGAATATCATCGAAGATCGAGCCGAGCACGATTATTCAAAAAAACTAGTTTTGAAAGGTAGCTTTCTGCTACCCAAATATCATGCAGAACAATTTATAAAAAAACAGAAAATTCTATAGCTAGTTTGTAATAAATTAACGCTTCTCTTGATTTATGAAAAGCTATGCGTACGGTAAGTTCATACTTTTTCATTATTAACTGAAAACAAGGCGTTAAATGTAGAAAGTTCTGATTTACTGACTACAATGTAGGCTTCCCTTCGCTTCATTATAATATTTATGTTACTGATGGTTAGCAAGCTCAACGATACGAAAGGAAATCTTCTCCCCGTTGTATGTAATCAAAGAGTTATTAAATATTTATGAGTGCAACAGTACGTATTAAAGAAGGGTGTTTATTAATAAATTAGCTACCTCATCCTGTTGACTAGCGATCGCAGACATTCCTTGTTAACTCCTCTAATAGCAAACTAAATAATCCCATTTCACTGCAAGGTCGTTATCCTTATTATTAGAGACGTAATGAGATTAAATAAACGAATAGCACATTTTTTCTTCCGTTCGTGGTAAATAATAATTAGTTTCGCTTTGTTGGTAAAACCGAACGATAAAAATGTATTGATTTTCAATACCGACCGTGCAATGAACACATTGCCATCGTTAATTTATGCGTAAATAATCTTTACCCGACACTCGTTAGCAGTGACGGCGAGCATTCACTTTTTGCAAAATTGCGAGATTAATTATAGCGCGCGCGATAAATTAAAATTAAAATTAGCTTTTAATAATGAATTAAAATTTTAATTATCAATTTATTTCGCTATAGGGGCACACGGCATAGAAATTTATAACCGCAATAAAATGAACGCTTCGTTTAACCTTAATTCCATTAACTAAAAATTAAAATTCCCTTGACGAAGAATCCGCAAGCGGTGTACACCCAGACGCTCGAGTAAAGTCCCATTGTAATTTTGATCACACACGCAGCATTTCACTTTTCTGCCGCTTTATCGCGCGGAGATTATCTTAGGTTGCGCTACGTGCGAAAATTTTCCGCGGTTTACGCAATAAACGGCGAGATGGCCAAGATCCGGTGCTTTCCTGGAATTTCATGAATAACTCGGGGCCCCATTATTTTGCATTCCGAAAGTCGGTGGCAGCGCGCGTCACTCTCCATTACGCGCCGGATTCGCGAAAAGCGCGAAAACGAGCGAGCGCGAAAACTTATCGTTACCATTATATCGATAACTTGGCGGAACGGCCAATTAAGGTCGAATTTCCCCGCGCGCATAACTTAGTTCTCGCCGAGTATCCACCGAAGAAAGTCACCCGCCAAGGAGCTAAGCTGAGTTTAAGGGCAGCTGGAACTCCTATTTTAGCCACTGGTGTCGGCTTGCATAACTGATCGCAGCGTTTCTTGCAGCCGAGGAAATTCATTCGCTTGGAGAAACGAGTATTTGCCTTTTTACCGGGAGGATACTGACGAATTCGGCTCTGCAGTGGACTCGATATTTTATTCATGTCGTTTAAAGTAACCGTATAAAGGTAACTATCGCGAAAACACTTTCAGTTTGCACTTTGCGGACATTTTCTTCTTTCATCAAGGTAAATTTTGCGAAAATCCCATTCCGACTTTGAAAATAGGAGAGAATTCTCCTTCGAATTACCTGCAGCAAATGAATCTTTCTTCACCGATCTCTAAAATCGCTCTGTAAATTTAGATTCCAAAGATAAATAATCTTATATTTGTAGAAATTAGTCATTTTAAGAAGCTCGCTTGGCTACTCTCGATAAAAAGAGTTTAAATCAGTTGCAAGTACTAATTTTGAGTTTAGCGCTCGTGTAAAAGAGTCGGGTAAACTAATTATGCAAATTCTATCGCCTTAAAGACTTGAAATCCTCGCGCTCCCAGCTGTTTCTCAACGGCGTGCGAAAAACTAGCGGCAGCAGCCCTCGAGAAAAATTGCTCAGCCGCTTGCGCAAGAATGACCGAGAACAAGTCCGGCGAGGAGGAGCCCGGCCGAGGAGCGATTATCGGAACATCTGATTTCCGGCGAAAAACGCGGCAGCCCCCGCTTGCAAAAGAGCGACAATGGGAGTGGGAGTGGAAAGCGATTGACATATTCGCATTAAGCAAGTGCGCCTGCGTCCCTCATCCGCGTAATTAGTCCGTTGATGTACGAGCTTGCGCTCGCTGGCCCGAGCGAGAGAGAGAGAGAGAGAGAGAGGCCCATTTGTAACGCAGGCCGCTCGGCAAGCCCGACAATTACTCACGCAGGTGCGATACATATCGGCTCTCGGGATCCCCGGCGGGAGGGGAAGCCAGGCTGGCTTTTTAGCGCTGTCGGAAAACCTGCCGGGGGAGGAGGCCTCCTCCCTCTCCTTTCAGCGTCTGCGAACGGCGAGTCGCGACGCCTAAGCGAGATTAAATTGGATCTCGCGCCGCCGCCGAGATCTAATCCGGCTTGATTTTGCGTTCGCCGGGAGCTCGGGGCGACTTTTGTTGTTTGCTTTTTACAGCCGAATGGAAAGCTCATTTTGCCGAGATGCCGTTCCGCTGATTAACTTTGATAAAGGGAGCCCGGCGACTCGGAGTCTTTTCGATGTTTGTTCTGGTTACGCGCCGCGCGATTCAACGAGGCTCTTTCGCTTCATTTTATTGCTTTGCCTAAACGCGCCTCTCGCTGAAACGTTAACTCCACGGCTTTACGATACAAGGGATTTAACGAGTCGGCGAAATTGACAGCTTCACACTTAAAATTTGCTCCCGTGCTAATGAGATAATGGGCTAATAGGAATGGAAAATTTTCAACTGGAATGGCATGTTTCATATCAAAGTAGCAGTAACCTGTTTCGCTGGAAAATCGAATGCGATATTTGCAAGGAGTTTATGTGTAAAAACTTATTTATTTACGGCAGCCATAAAAGTCTTCTACTCATAATGCTTAAATGCCTGTTAAATTAAAACAGATTTAGAGCTATATAGCGGAAAAAGCTGCTCTGAATATATTAAAGTTGATCCATGCTAGTACGTCTTGGCCACCCTGAATAAATTTGCTGTAACAGTTAGGATGGGACGAAAATTCGTAATTTCATGAAAATCAGCTTTTATGCTTTTATCGCTAAATCGTTTCAGCGAGGAATCAGTAATTCGCCACTTCCCAGCATAAAAACGTCATGTCGGCTTGATATATCTGCGTACAAACTCGCTCCCCACTTTTACTCGCAGAAGCGCGTGCGAACATTTCCATAACATTGTTGTATAATAATTGTGAAAGCTCTCCAATCGTTACACATGCCGTTGCGCAATTTTTCTCGGACATCGAAAGTCGAGGCAATCCTCTCCATGCAAAAGAGCTTCGGAGCGGTCAAGCAGAATCCCCAATGCCCCCGAAGCGAAACAATAGTTCTGGAGGCGCCGGCGATGCTCAAAGGGTCGCATTTTAATTATCGAACGCAACGGCGAATCTATAAAGCAGCTCGTTTCCCTCGGGAACTCCATCGCGTTCTTGCCTCTACGTGATTCGCGCAGGCGCGCAGATCACGAGGCTCTAATGCCGCCGTAATTTTCGAGAGAACGATGAAGGATAAAAGGCCGACGAGAGGAGGGAGAGAGAGAGAGGTGGAATTCCGCTCCTCTCCTTCTTTTCTTCTAGCTTTCGCGGCGTTTCGCGGGCACATCGCGATAAAAAAGACAAAGAGAACTCGGCGCTGACTGGCGCAGAGGCGAAATGAAAATGTTAGGGCCTGGTGGGGGCACCGGGCCCAGAATTTTTGCTCCCCCCGCGGAGCGAAGCAGCGGAGGAGCAGAGCGAGAGATAAAAAAAAAATTAGGAGGAGAAGAAGGACGTATGCCTTCATAACTCGAGCCGCCCTTCTCCCCCCTCTCCCCGAGATAATCTTTCAAACCGACAATTATTGGTAATATCGGGGGGAGAGAGCGCGCCGAGCTCAAGGAGGAACGAACGATTATACGGGAAACGAGAGGAAAGATGAGGGGAGATATATAGGAGGACTGAGGGGCCTGAAGGCGAGCGAAGAGAGAGAGAGAGAGAGAGAGAGAGAAAGAGAGAGAGAGAGAGAGGGGGGGGGGGCAGTTTCTCGCGATTCGCTCGAGTGCTCGAGAAACGTCGGACGTGCGGCTCCTTGGGCGCAAATTACAGAGTAGCGGCCAGCTTGTTTACCATCGCCAAAGTAAATCTAATGAATATCTATGTAAACAAAAGAGGAGCCTGTTAAGTAGCCACTCCTCGTTCTTGCGTGCACCCACATTCCCCCGGCGATGACGGGCCTTCTTAACTTGAACGAGATGCAATAAATAAATGTAGCTCCACCCCTTTGCGCACTGTAAGCCCGACTTTTTACCCGACTGGCCCACCGAGGAGCTTCTAACGAGGGAAAAACTCGTTTATCCGGACGCGGTGGTTTCCTCTTGAAAATAAAACGGGGAGGAAGCTTCGTTCAAGAAAGCAAGCTCCGAGAAGCAGCGGTTATAATTGATTCGAATAACCAACGGTCGAGCCTCCTTTTTTTTACCCCGGCCTTTTTCCGCCGCTGAATTTCCAATGTTTACTTTAATGTTTATCCGGAAATCGGCGCTGCTCGACTTTCAATTGGCATAACCACCGAGATGCTTCGTTGCTTTTCGTGTTTTTGCTAATGCCGAGGAATCGCCAGGCACTTCGTATTTTCGCCTTTTTTCTTCGCCGACACTACTCGAGAATGAGGCGCGAAGCTCGGAAGTACGTGGCATAATGGCGAGCGCGTAACGGAATTGCGACCTGTTTTTTTTTTTTTTTTTTTTTCAATAGGACATCGTATATTAAGTGTAATTCTTTACGAAACCAGAATATATATAGCTTTCTAAAAGAATTACAGTTTTTTAAGATTTTAGGGCGCAGACTAAAATTAATTCAAATTTACTTACGTATAAAACATATTTACCTACTAAACTGCGTTCTTCAAAATATGCCTGTTCTAGTATCACAGTTGTTACTAACGAGAACACGAGGTGCCACGTTTTAGATCGCAAAGTTTAATCGTATTCTGGGAATTATTTTCTGGTACTCAAAGTAAGATTCCCTATTCGTCGCGAAACCTCATAAACCTATTTTTTTTGAAGATTATGATATGCGTTGAGAATTGTAATTCTTCAATTAGGACCGCATTCAACGCAAAACTTCTAATCGGTGTTGCAATAAAAAAAAAATTCTACGTAAAAAGTTTTATACCATTTCAAGATGCAACGTTGCTTAGAAAGTATTAGCTTTAACTTCTAGAGTCGAATGCTTCTGATTTGAAACTGCGGTTTCATTTTTCTGCGCTTTTATTATTCCAAACGGATAGAGAAAACATTTACCGCAGGCTGATTACAATCTGTGTTTCCAGACACCAATTCCACCATTGCAAAATGCATTTGTCATCAATCTCCAATACCGGTCGTGTTTAAAAAAGCATCGAAGACCGCAAGATTAAAAAACTTTCCTACATCCAACGAAAATCGAAATACCCACCGGTAATTATAACATTTCCTCTCATTGTTTCGCAGGCCGTTGCGCGAATCGAAACCGCAGATCAAATCATTATTGTCTCGTTTGCGCGGCTTTCACCTCGTTAGCCGGGCAGCAGCGACGCCGCGAGTGCAATATTAATTCGGCGAAGGAGTATCTGAATTTTGAATCGCGGCCGCGGGACCTTAAATATCCGAAAAGTCAGCCGGGCGCGGGATTGCGGTGAACGAGCCCGAGTAAACGCGTCGTATTAATGAATTAGCGGGCCGCCCCGCGCGCGGCTCGCGTGCACGCCGCCGACTCGCTCCGCGTATATTCCGCGTGAAACGAGCCGTAAACTAAAGCTCGCGTGCGCATCTACAAGTGCGTCCGGCTGTCTAATATCATCGTGCAGCCGCCGCGGCGCTTGAGTGAAAAATCTCCGTCGCGGCCTCGAAATCCGGGAGCTTTTCGCCGTGTCATTTCTCGATCTCGATGCGCCGAGATAACCGGAGATAACGATCGCCCTCCCCCCTGCCCCTCCAGGAGCTCGTGCTTCTCTCCGCATATCTCGGGCCGCTTTTCTAGGCGCTCGCGAGAATGGAAAAGGCGGGCGGAAAAAGGCGAGCGGTGCTAGACAATCGGCCGAGCGGAAAATGATTATCATAATGACCGATTCTGCGCGCGCGGTTGGCCCGCTCGCCTCGAGAGCAGAAAGAAAATACCGCGAGAGCAATCTGCCGAGGAGAAAAAAGGGCGCGCGGAGCAATAAGGAAATGCAGATCGGCATGTCTCGATCGAAGGCCTGCCTGGCTGCGTTTGCCTGCCATTTCTATCGCTCCATTTCGCTTATCCCCGAGCGTGCGGACTCGCACGCGGCATTCTTTCGCCGGCTCTTTGTTTGCCCAGCGTTCTTCCGAGCTTCTCCTTCTTCCTTTTGCTCGCCGAACAATGAGTAGGAAGGCGCCGGCCGAACCTTTCGCGCTTGGCTTTTCGCCTTTTTTATTTAATAAGCTGACAAGATTCTAGCTCACTTTTTACCAGCTGCAATTTCAACTCGATCTGGAATGTCGATGTTTCAAAGTAGAACCGGGCTATTTTTCTGCGGCGACGATGCGAGCGCCGCCGCTGCGATGTAAATCACGGTAAGGTGTCGCTGGCGGAAATAGGATGCGAAATTTATTTTTAGACCTGCTGCTCCTACGAGTGCATTTTCATGCGCGTCTTGATAAATCTTTCTCCCGGAAGGCCGCGAGATTCCGTTGATCAGCGCGCAATTAGCATAAAATTGTGCCGATAAACAATGCTCCGCGGCGCTCTCTTTAAAGGAATGCCCGGGAAAAAATTCCTTTCCAGCAGCTCTAATAAACAAATGAGTTCTGCATCGCTGGCCAGCGGCGCAGCCGGCTATTTTTCAGGCGACTCGCGAGCGCTCGATTATTCCGAGCGACGCGAACTGCTCGCTCGAGTTCAGCGGGGCGTTTCGATCGCGTACCGTTTGGAAATTGAGCTGCTTCGGCGATATGCCTTTGTAGCTGCTATTGGCTCGTTCGAACAACGTCTGTACTTCGCTCTGATGCTGCTGTTGCTTCTTCTTCTTCTTCTTCTTCTTCTTCTTCGGCGGGGCTTAGGTTTTAAATCAAAGTACCCTTGGAACGGAGAGCGAGAGGAATCTCGTTATTTCTTACTTCTCTTTTTCCCGCAGCCCGTGTCTGCGTTTGCGTTTGCGTTTGCGTGGGAAAGTGGTGCACGAAAATCGAAGTAATTGGACCTAAATTGCTGCACTTCGTTTATTAAGCAGATGGATTTGTATCTGCCATTGGTGCTGGCATTATAAAACAAAGCTGCAGTATTAGTATTCTTACAAATTTAAAATATACGGTGGGTGCATGAAATGGGGTTTGTAAAATTAAATTCCTTTTTTTTATTTAAAAATTTCGCTTTGAGTGTTTATAAAAATTAAAACACTTATCGAAGTAATTTACAGTATTGCCAGTCAGAGTGAGTTTACACAATAATACGCATAACGTTCTGTTAGTATTATATGTGAGATTGTGTCTAATCTAACAAATTGCAATAGTAAAAATGAAAATATATTCTAGTACCAATGTATAATATATATATATATATATATATAATGAATCAGCGGAGGCGTAAAGGATTGCAATTACAAATAGAAGCTACATGACCAATGGTGGTGTCCCTGGTTCAAATATTCCGGAACCGTCACTTTTCTAACAAGTTGGGAATGTCAAATCAAAATCGTCCAATCAAAAACGTTATGACTACAGGCTTGTACGGAAATTCGTAGATTTTGATATCCGAAGCGACGCGGCCAACGTAGGCAGCGGGGCGACGAGACGAAAGTGTACACGCGGCCGCTGAGCTAAGTGAAGTTGATACTTGCTTGCCGGTGTGCAGCTCGCATATTGCCCCGTATCGCAAAAAACTTTTCTTTTTTTTTTCCGTTCGTTTTCGTTTTCCGATCGGATTTATCTGCCGACCGTGTAGCAGTAAGTAAACCCGCCGCTAAAGTGCCGGCATTCTTTTATCGAAAGTTCACCGATACCTGCAGCTTTTGCGCTGACTATTTCCCCGTAGAAAGTTCCGCGTTAACTTAAAAATCAGTTTTGTGATTTATTCCGGTCACAGATGATTTTTATTTCAATAACAGTATTAATTTATTGTTTTTTTTTCTTTTTTTTTTTTGGAGAAAATAATTTTTTCCATTAATTATATTTTCGGCAATTAATGAAAAGTACAAAATTATTTTGTAATAAAAATGATGTGGTAGAATTACGATGTCCGTATGAAACTGTTTCAATCGATGTTCGGTAAAATAATATTATGTATTTTAAATGCCACCCACAATTGTGACCATCGATCTTGAATGAATATACATTTTGATTGACAATATCGATTTCCATTCTAATTAACTATACCTATAACTGTTTAAAATTACATGGCCAAAAATGTTAATTGAATAAATTTAAATACTTATCCTTCCATACGTTGAATAAAAGGGAAAACCTTATTAATTAATAATGTATATATATGCGTATAATCACTAAAGTAGTGAAACTACTAAACTTGATTTAGCTCTGCACGTCATATGCACTTTTAAGTATACCCTCAAAAGTCGATGAGACATTCTATTTCCAGTAGAAAAAAAAAAAAAAAAAAACACACACACAACAGTCCGCTTTTCGAGTGATTTTCGCTAACCGCCGCGGCAGTCCCGCCTCTTGACGACGCAATAAAAAGACAGAGTAAATACACCGTGCAGCAAAGACGCGGGCGTCGGTCCGCAGAAAAAGCTTATCTTGTAAAACAAGTATCCAAAGATCAAGACAATAAATTGTGCCCCGGTCTATTGGCGAACAATTCGTGGTATGCACAAAAAAGGCCGTCCCTCGACTGAACTACACGCTTAAAAGAACGTATAAACGCCTGTCGAACCCGGCCCTGGAATCCTAAGAGCGAAACGATGTTAAGGCGCCTCGGGGCATCTTTCCATTCTGAATCTCTCCCTCCCCCCCCCCTCTCTCTGCGGTACTTGCTGTCGTTGCGCCTTTTACGATTACATCGCCGGGCGGCGGCGCGAAAAGCTCCGCGACATTAACGCAAAATCTCGGGCAACCACCTCGGGGCGCTGCTGATTATTTCCAAGGTGCCCTGGAGTTTCCGTCCATCGTAAGCTGCATGTTGCTTTACGGTCTTTTGCACTTTGTCGCGAGGGGGAAAGAGTTCCAGATATCGATGAAGAGAAATATTAAAAGATAGAGGGAAGCAAATTGAAATTTATTTTGGGTTGATTGAGGATGCAGAGCGTATGAATTGAATGACAAGATTCCAACGAAAATTTTGCTGCTGGAGCACGACAAGGTAATAATATTTTTTTATCGGACTCAAATAACCGAGAGAAATAATTCCTCATATTTTTATTTTTAAAATCGTGGAATGTTCCAACTTATTAAAATTGAGCAAGCTATTAAAATTGATAATGAAGTGTGTAAGACTTTATAAAATAAAGTTTGCTTTGAAGATAATTAAAGGGGTAATAAAGATTCTACTACTGATATTTAATAATAGCTTCGTGGGCGATTTAAATTGCAGTGACAGGTTTTGCGCCAGCCAAAAAACTTGTTAATGCATTTCACAACTTATCATTTCTCAAATAATGAAGGAAATCGATTTATTGCCTTTGCAAACTAAAGAATAAGCAATTCCTTTTTAAATAAACGTCTAGATCGTCGCGCAAATAATTGCTTTAGCTGGTTTTTGTCCTGAACTTTAGTATTTCGCTGAATTTAGCTTTACCTTTGTTGCCGCGGCGATGTTCAGTGGAGCACAAGAAATTACCGCGGAAATAAGTGGCTGTAAAATAATAAGTACTAATTAACCCGCTCTGCTGATACAGAGTAAACAGATTCTATAAATCGAAATGGTCGTTTTACGGCACCTTGCCGTTTACATAATCAGTTTTGAGGAAACATAATCATTTCTTCAATTTGGATTATTTGAAAAACTTTTTACTAGTTTTTTACGGGCTTTAATTCAGTAAAAATTTCAAAGTAATTATCAAGCTGTAAAGTTCAAAATAAAATTTAAGCGAACTTTTAATTCCATTAATGCCTTTTCTCATTGCGCATAAATTTAGAGCTAAATTAAATTTTATCAAAACTTTTATATACCAATATTCAATTAATTAGTCCTTTTCGGTATGCTTTACACTGAGAGAAATGTTCTAATGAAATTTCCTTATTAAAAAATCCCACGCAATATTATCGATCTCGAGCGAGAATCTCGAATCGTTTTAAGATCATCAGCCGAGAGAGCAGAAAACAACAGTTGAATAACGAACGCGAAACATCGGCGCGCGCCCATCTATCCTAGTTTATTATAAATGAAAGAAACATTACTATGTTTTGTATTAACAGCGGGATATACTCAAATTATATCATTTTTTACTATATTTGATGAATGAGTTTAAACTTTAAAAATTTTTAATTTTATTCACGCTACTCGTATTTTTATTACACTGAGAAAAATTTTTTTGAAAAATTACTATCTTAATAGCACTCGTGGGACACACGCATCTTCTAATAATTTTT
>JAWWEM010000058.1:282748-300627 GCA_035582935.1 Ormyrus thymus | reverse complement strand
TGCTGATATGCCAAAAATAGCTTAGGAACAATATTGTTAAGCATTATTTTTTTGATAATGAAAAATGCGAACATCAAATTAGAAGTAAATAGTGGTGCGTGTGCCGCATCGTCTGCTTCTCCAACTCGCCTCCGCGGCACTTCCGTGCCACCAGAGCATTTATAAAAGGGAAAGCGCGGTTTATTACATTAGATAATAAGAGCTTGCTTTTCAGTAGTTAACTTTTACTAAGCCGCGTGTAAGAGTTCTACCGTTTCTGCTTATCGAATGAAATCTACTACACCGGTACAAGTATAATAAAGTTTAAAAGACAATTGTCTAGGCTTGAGGCGGACGATAGTAGTTTCAGAAAATAAGGGCATTTCACACGATGTTCTTTATGTCAGTGTTAGCCATTTTCAAGCTGAAACAACGTATCTGAGAATATAAAAGGAAAAATGCCATATTTGTGAAACTTTTACCTAACTGTACTTTCTTCTGATATTGTATTTTCACTGCAATTTTCATTTTGATGCACAATACATTAAATTATTTAAAACATTAAACGTAGTCTAAGGTAATAACTAGTTTAGTGTAAGAACTACTTTCTCCGCTAAACAGCTTTATTTACTAGTTTTCTAGTAATACATATTTTAATATATGTTGGTTTAACGATTTTGCATAACTTAAACAAGCAGCGGAACCTAAAACGAGCACAAAATACCAACAGTTATTATTCAACTACATTAAAAAGTGAAAAGCAGTGATTTTGCATCTTCAAAAAGAGTTTTGAATTTAAAATTATTCATTTTTATTGAGGTAATATTTTTATAGAAAGAAAATGCATTTTTTTTTAGTTTAAACGAATGTTTTTGTCACGGGCACGGAAAAATGAAAAAGAACCGCGGGAGTTTCTATTATACAGGTGTCCATTATCCAAACAAATTTCCGAGGAAAATGAAAAACACAGCCTAACTTAAGTCGAAAGAACTTAAGAATCCGCTTCCAACGTATCACTCGCGACTCTTAGAAAATCCAGGCTGAAAGCTCCTAAAGAAAATAGAGCGCGCATTTACAGAATTAAAATAAGCGGAGCGAAAGAGCTCGGCGGACCAGCCAAAGGCATTAAGCCCAGCCATCTGAATAATAAAACCTCAATGTCTTTACTTTGAAAAAAAGGGGGGGATAGGCAAAAAGAGGAGCGAAAAGGCTTCTTGTCATCGTCGCGCGCCAAATCTCGGGGAAAAAGCGACGCGTCGCGGGCTCTGAAAGGAACTTGGACGATCTGTCAGCTGTCGCCACTGCAGTGGAATAAGCGCGCGCGCGCGCGCGCCCAACTTTATCCGTCTCTTTCGCGCGCGAGCTATAAAAGTCGCGCCGGTAATCGCTCGAGTTGAAGAGAGAGAGAGACTAAACGCCGCTCGTGACTCGGCAGCGCGCACATACACGTACGAGAAGATAGCGAATACTTTTACTGCGTGTTTGCATTATGATAATTTATGTGCGCACACAGGCTCGCAGTCCTCTTCTTATAATTGTTTATTTTTACGAGAGAAATAAACGTCAGGAGGTCTTTTTCACTCTCCGAGCTCTGCCCCTTTCGACTTCTAGCCTTACGGTTTTGTAAAAGGAGATCCGCAGCTTTGCGGTCGTCGTCCAGCGAAACGTAACGGAATATTTACGCGGCTGGGGGAGGAATTTTCGCCGCTGCGCTCCTCGCCGATGGCCCAACGGTTTTGTATATTTGCAAGTTGGCCTTTTTATTATTGCATCGGCGTGATCGTTTTCGCGTATAAAGCTTCGAGTTTATTGTATTGAAATTTTCGAACAACAGAGTTTTTAAGAAAACAAGCGCTGCCGAACAAAATATGATTTTCAAATATTGGCTTTTGGTCGGTGTTTTTTTGAGGGGAAATTTTTCGCTGCGGCTTTTTGTGAACTTTTATTTACGTAAAATTGCCTGAGCTCAAGAACTTTCTGCTTTGGAAATGGAATATTCTATACATTCTGGCACAGCTTATTTTGTGCGCGAAACAACGCATTAGTATAAACTAAACATGTCCTAAAGCGCAGCCTTGTTTAACATACTCTGCGCCACTCCGCGCAAGTTGGAATAATTTTATACAGTGGATTAAAATAATCCGATGCGAGGTAACGAAATATGATGCAATAATAGTACGTTACGGATTTCGCTTAATTTTATTGTAAATATTTAAATAGATATTCCAGGAGGCTTTTCCAACTTTTAATTGATGCAAAACTCCGCAATGCCTGCGAGATTTCTCACATAAAATATCGGTTATTACTTCAATCAGCACTGCATAAAAAGTGTAATTAGCATTCAAGAAATTAATGGTAACATACGCGAGTTGAAATTAGTTAATAAATTAAAAGTATCGGATTTTATAATTTCACTTCGCATAATCTTATGCTTTAAAATGCTTTTACATATTTTAATTTCTCTGTTGGCAAATAATGAATTATCCGCGCCGTAAATTATCTTTAAGGGAATTACTGGTCCGCATGCAAATAAATAAATTATTTCGCAGTAACAGTTAATGCATTGTATAACTTGATCGAAAATTCAAAATAATCTCGCGAGCGAGCGATCTCGTTTCGAAAGCTGGCCAAATTTCGATCCGTTCGTCCGGCTCCGTCCAGTGGACAGGCATATAGAATATTACCATTTTCTCACCAGCTTAATTCGCTCGATTCAGCTCTCGCCGCTGCGCGCGGCGGGGTTGCGCAAAAAACTATTATCCGGCTTTATCGCCGGAGCCGCGCGAGCGAAATCATATAATATAGTTATTGATATACGATCGAGCGTTATAAAAGGCAACAGCTCTGAAACCTCGGTGGCGGTTATTAAAATCGGCCTGGAATCGATTGGCAAATTATCGGCCCGGCGTCGAAGGCTAACTACAATCATTTTAACAGTCTGTCGCGCGCTCCGGCTTATACACACACGGCGGCGAGGAACGGCAGCGGCACCGGCTGTCTTTTATCGGTCGCATACCTGCGCTCGTTCACGTGTACACGGACGCGTAACTCAACGGGTTTTCAACGTCGGCCTGCCTGTGTGTATAGGGGCGCACTTTGTGCATGTCTCATTGTGCTCCGCGTCGACTACTATGAGTTATGGGTGTTGCTAAAAATGCAAATGGCTGCTGGGAGGAGGGAGAGAGAGAGAGAGAGGGAGTTTGGATGGGAGCGAGCCGGGGCTCGCGCTTACAAGCGTGACTTCTTACTTAATTTATGTAACGAGCGCGGCAGAGGAGGGGGAGAGGGGGAATAAAAGACTATGTCCGCCGGTAGCGCGCCTGACGTGCCGCGCGCTCGCTGCGCGGTTTATCAAGCTCTCCGATCGAGCACGAAGCTTTTCATTACGAAAATTTCAGCCGCTTTCTGCAGAGCGCGCCCTCTATTTCTCGCCGGAGCTCTGCAGGTTCGCTCGTCGCGCGAAGAGGTCCAGATAAATTGACCGAGAGACGCGTTGCGGTGTGCTCCGAGGAACGATGGACAGCGATTTCCCACCTGATTTTTCCTGATTTTCAAATGACTTTCTCTTTACGTTGCCGCTATCTATGTCTTAATAAAAGTTACTAGAAAAACCGTTACTGCAAAGCTTTATTATCTTTTAAATTTTTAGCTCTTCCGCACGCCCAAAATTATTTTTCTACAATTTCAATTTATTCAAAGTAATATAAAGAGATGGTTTATTGATAATAATAATATTTATTAAAAGCATACTTTATTATTTATTAAAAATGGACTAAAAATTAAAAGTATTCATTACGGCTCTGCAATTTCCATTAAAATCATAAAAACATCGCCAAAGACTACTGTATTTAATTAAACGTTTTCTCATTAAAATATCAAATTTAAGGGTTTATTTTTAAATTTCGTAATTATTAAAGTTTAACGAGCATTGCAAAATGAAATTACAAAAGCGCTTCTCAGAGATATCAAAATGATTTTATGAATGACTTTATACGGCAGCCAGGCTATTCTCGATGAAATTTATAGATGCAATGTGACGGCCATAAAGTATTCAATCTTGTATTGAAAAAGTCAAGAATGCGAAGGAGCACGCGGATGCTTGTTCTTATAAGAAATACACACTGACACGCGATTAGGTAATAAGTAAAAGCTTTTGTCATGTTGTCGTGAATGTTTCAGCTTATCAGTGAGTCATGCCACTGTCACACTGTCAATTGAAATGACGTTATTCGGTCCTAAGTTGCGCAAATAACGTGGGGATCGAACGCAGTTCCATTCGACATCTCAAAGTTACTTTTTTACTTTCAAAAGTTGCAGGCCACAAGCAAAGATGAAACGATGGGTCTCGGAATTAATTAAATGCACACTGCAGGCGACTAGCATAAAATCTGAAACAAGTTGTCGAAACAACGGCGATAAAATTATACAAGGAATTGAATATTCTGGTTTTTCCCCGAAAAAAAGGCAGCAGGAGAAAAGAAGAGGCGTGAATCCGGCGATCCAAGCCGTTGTCATCGTCATCTCTCGTAAAACGGCTCGTAAATCGGACTTGAAAAAACGCCGGGCTCGAAGCAGTCCCCAGTAATTGTAAATCAGGACTGCTATCAACGAGGAGAGCGAGCCTCGCGCGCCGGCCCTCTAATAGCAGCCGCGCAATAAGAAAAATCCTCCGGTAATGGGATCCCCTTTTCCGGGACGAGCGATCGAGAGCGCAGAGCACACACGGCGAGCCACAAAAGCGTTTATGCGCGCGCGTAAACCGCGATCGCGCATCTTTTTTGCCCCCCTATTTACATTCGAGGGCGCGATTGGCTCCCGCGTTTATGTACGTAGGCGCGCCCGCGCAAATCGGCGAGAATCTCGTCAAGCGAACGCGCGGATTCCCCCGGCGAGAGAGTCCATGCGCGTAAAAACCGCTCGGGGATTATGATCGCGCGCGCGGGAAATACAAACTCGCTCGCAGACGTGAGTATTCCCCTGGAATGTGTGCTCCGCGAGCGCTGCCGCCCGGCTCTCCGGCGCAAATCTCGCGCTTCCGCGAATGCGCCAATTTGCATATCTAGCTTTTTAATTGCTTTTACATCGGCGCCGGGAAAAATCATGGCAAAAATTTGATTTACGCGCTTTTTTAAATTCACTGCCTGCGATTTTTCATCCATTACGAATATTACGACACTCGCTTGTCAAACTAATGAAAATAGCTTTCGTCAATGGCGAGAGTTTTGGCCCGCTAGCAATTTGCAGAGAGTAATTTGGTGACGCCGTCCCTTGAAACGCATTTTTTGTAATCAGAATTGATGTAAGTTTCTTACTTTCACGCAAACGAGAAGTCCGACAATAATATATCAAGGTTTAATTTTCTCCGAGGACACCAGTTTTTCTGTTCGCGGTAATAAAGATTGAGAACGAGTAAGAGACGAGTTTCTGGTAAATCTTCTTTCTCATTAAGCGTGTGAACAACGACGCACGAGAAAATATTCCCCTTAAAAACGTGATTTTAATGTCACCGAGCGCGCTCCCCCGCAAAAAATTAATTATTTAAAAAAGTAAGGCACAAAAAGCCGCTGCACATGATGAAAATACCTGAAATACCGTTAAATTCGACTTGGACAAACAAATCTGAAGCAGCGAGACACATTCCATCTATTTGACGAGAGAACGAGAGTGTGTGAGAGAGAGAGAGAGGAAGCATCTCGGCTCGCGAGAGGGACAGAAAAAGCAGCTAGAAAGAGAGAGAATTTATTTTCCGCCCCTCTTTCCTCGTTTTGCAGTTTCGTCGGGCTAGACTCACTCACACTGGCTCGCACTACCGTTTCTGCATATTTTATGCCACCGCCGCGACCGCGCATGTGCCGTGTCTATCCATACATAGGGGATTGAAATAGCACAATAGGCATGAAGACTCTCCCGCTGCCGAGCGCATGCATGTATACGTGCGGGAACCTGACAAGAAGAGGAGAGCCGTAGCTCGCCTGCATAATAGATATGTAGAAAATACGTATATATCGCTGGAATTCCCTGACCTCTCCACCTGCGAATCGTGTATTTTCGGCCAGACAAAAATTCGACTGGGTCGACGAATTTCAAATGCTTTGCCCTCGCAATTTTAAATAATTGACAAGTTTGCAACTTTTTTCAGTGGCGATCGAAAATTCAACAATTTTTCATTACGCTCGGGTATCACATCGATAAATGCATTCGGATTTCCACGAAAAAAATAACGCGTTTTCGCCACGAATACTTTTAAGGTCAAATTCAAATTCATATAAAATTTATATAGAAAAAAGAAAAAACGACGGTAGTTTTTTGAAAACCAACAAATATTTTTATATCAATTCGCACTTTACGCACGAGCTTATCAATAAAAAATGTTATTTATCTTAATATGCACTTAATAAGATCGAATCGGAATCCGCAAAAGGCCACACACGTACATTTTACTGATTTTAAAAGCAAAAAAGGAGGCAGTCGGTTCCGAAACAACTCGCAATCTCGGAGATCGAAGAATTTTTATTTCGCTTTTAAACTTCATACAAATACTTTATCGAAAATTCAATGTAATTAAATTAGCTTATTAGCGCTGCTATTAGAAACGAAATTCGAAATTTTTTACACTTCTCGTATTCTAGCCTTTTACTTCAAAGTTGGATAAAAATTATAAATTCCCGCGTTTCGTGATCCGGGCAATGGATGCGCCGACGTGTCTGCTACGTACCGAGATGATCGGAAAAAGCTCGGATAGCTGGATAAATATGTGAAAAGAGGGGAGGCAAAAAACAGGGAACAGAGAGACGTGCAAAGAAATTCGTTCGACCGAAGCATCGGGCACGTTTTCCAAGAACCATTTGTTATTCCCGCGCAGCGGATCAAGTGCTATTGCCGCAATCGCGCCGCTCTACTTGCATAGAAAAATAGCTCGAGTTCTACCCCCTTCTGTCCTGATCCTCCCGACCACTTTTTTTTTTTTTCAAAACAAAGTTGTTTTTGACAATAAAAAAAATTGTTTTGTTTATCCGCGATTTTTTCCCTGACATTCGGTTTTCGTGAAAATTATTTTTACCGCCGATTCTCGAACTTTATGGGAAATATTTTTTGCAAAATCGAGAACTATTTATTTGGTTATGCGCGATGTATATTCAAAAATAGAATTTCATCAATACACAAACTTCCGGCGTAAGCCTTTGATTCGGTTTACTATTTAAAAATGAAAAGCAATTTTAATAATCCAGGTGTTAAAACGTAAATAATCTTGTAACCATGAGAATAAAACTTTGCCGTTGAAAGATCAACAGCTTCGAAGACTCTCAGCGCTGCTCTGAAGAAGAGATACGAGAGTAAGAATAACACTGACTTGCAATTTACACTTTACTGTTTTGATTGTTGGAGCTTCAAGCAAGACGATAATTTTCCACGTGACAGCAAGTAAAATAAACCATTTTTTAATAAACTTTGATTGTCCGAAAATCTTGAACTATTTCAAAGTCAAATGCACTCTCGAAAAAACCTTATTTTCATAAGTTAAAATAAGCATCCGACCTAGTTCACTTCTCATTAAAGCATTCCCAGTCAAAATTACACCCACTCGCATCCTGCGTTACTTGTTCTTTACGACTAGAGCCCGGGGAAAAAAAAACTTCCTCGCAGCTTGGAGAGGAAAAACATCAGTTCGCGCGCAATTCCGCAAGCAGCCTGGATTTCAGCGCGGCTCTCGGAAAAAAAAAAGAGGAGAGGCAAGGATCCAACGGCGCGCTAAATTTGAATGTCCAATAACTCTCTCTATTTGCTCGGGGTCCTGTTTCATTGTCTCTCGCGTCTAATGGAGAGAGCGACGGACCATCGCCGGGCAAATCTAGGATGATGAACGGGCTCGCGCATGGAGAGAGCGCACGACCGCCGCGGGATTTTTGACATTATGCTCGCTGAATCTACATTGTAAATTTAGCATTATACGAAGATCGATGGCATTTTTTGCCGGCGCGAGCTCTCGGGAGCTGCAGATCCTCGCTGTCCCCCTCCCTCTCTCTCTCTCTCTCTCTCTCTCTCTCTCTCTCTCTCTCTCCTTGCCGGCGGAAAATTGCGCGATCGTCGTCCGCGGATTCAACGACGCAGAGCCGCTCTTTCTCTCGGGCGGAGGATTCGAAATTGATTAAATCGAGACACGTTTAGTCCATTATTCCTCCGCAGGGATCTTCTTCGTCATATAGGGTTACTCGTGAGTTCCTGTCGGCTCGCTGTTTCTTTGACGGAAAAATACTTAATGCTCGCGGCGAGTTGAGGCTGCTTGGTACCCTTGGCCGAAAGATATAGAAATCCGTTAAGGGCTTCGAGTGCTTATTTTACAGGCTGATTTCGGACAAGCGCGAGTTCGACTTGCCAATTTGCCGGATGAAGCTCCAGAAAAATGTCGGAATAATTGATGCTCTTTAATTTTAAAACCAAATTCAGTATTGTGTAACGTCTACTTTCGGCATGTAATTCTTCATGTATGCAAGTACGTAACGTGCGATATTAGCGCGCAACGCAGCGGGTACACACGCCGAGTACGGTATTAATGGTATTTCTTCATACTTTGGGTAAACGTGCTTTTAAATTACAATGAGGTATCGACGCGAGCCTTGTATAAACGTATAAATCGGTATACACTTGCTTTTTTTAGCGTTTCGTTGCCTGCTCGCGAGGAAAACGCTCGTTTATAAGCGAAGCGTTACCTTAATTGGATTTATATCGGAGATATTGATGAATTTAGAAACTGATGAATTCGCCGTGTCCCGAAACGAGGTAAGCGTGCCGTGGGATTTCGCGTGCATTCAATGAGAACAAGATAATAATATCCCAACAATTGTTACTTAGTTTAATAAGACTTTTGTTCGAGTAAGCTGGAACTGTTTTCGTCATTTAAACGGCGACTCAACAGGTCGAATTTAAAGCGCGCAAGATCGTCCGGGCCGTGCTCGTGAATTTTGGAAAAAAATTTCTCGACGCACGAATTAGCAAAGCCGACTTGTTACGCGCGGCACCGTGAATCTCGTTCCCACTGGCCCACCGCGAGTATCAAGCCGCAGCGTGCCTTTTAATCTAATATAGCCGCTGGACTTTTTCAATTTCGCACGCAATAAGGGGATGGATCGAGCCCATAAGCAGGCTATCAGCGGAGGAGCGGCGAGCGAAGCAGAAGGGGAGGAGAGGCAGAAGAAGCCCAAGGAGGAGGAGGGGAGAAGAAAGAGAAAAAGGGCAGGATCTCGCAAGACTCGTCTTGTTGACTTAACGAGAGGCCTTTTTCCGCGTACGCTCGTTAAAAACAACGTGCGCGTCATTTCTCTCTCTCTCTCTCTCTCTCTCTCCCTCCCATTCTCCTTCGTACGTACGCACGCCGCTTCTTTGCTGCGAGTCGAGAGGAGGTGCGTGGCGGAGAAAACTGGTTTACGAGGAGCATCTCTCTCTCCCTCTCTCTCTCTCTCTAAGTGTATTATACGCCGCGTGTGCGAGCAATCGGTAGCGCGGCCGCTCGCCGCAGAACCGCGAGGAGCCATCGCTCATATGCTCGCCGAGGCGCCTGCTTCTCTTCTATCTTTTCCACGAAGGGAGACTGCTGCTGGCCTCGCGTGTATTTGCGCAAGCCGGCAGCTACCAAACTCGGATCTTGTCTGGACTCCGGCTGCCTTTGGAGGGGCTCAGGTGCCTCGGTGCCGAGTTCATTCATTCGAGCTTCGCTCTTTCTCTCGGGCTCCTCCTTTTGCCTTTAATTAAGGGAGGCGCCCGTGCCAGAGTCGCGGGCCCTCTGATTTTGCGGACGACGGAGCCGAGCGATGCATCGTATCGTTCAAGAAGACGCGAAGAACGCTCGATTCAATTTTTTCCTAGCTCGCTATTGCCGCCGTATAAGCTGCGTTAAACCAGCTGACGAATTCGACCCGCGTTATACTATACTTTTGGCCTACAAAGTATGAGAAATAGATTTACGGATTAAAATGGATGATGAAATTAAGCACACAATTAAACACGAAAGCGTCAACTATGCACATCATTAAAAGCAACCTCTTGTTAGAGCTCTTGAAAGAACGACGCAAAATCCCTGCGTAAAATATCGAGTCGCACGAATTGCGCATAAACGTCCGCTCAAAGCCGCCACGAATTCGAGAGAGAAAAGAGGACTCTGAAGGAGAGAGAGAGAGAGAGAGAGAGAAAAAAGAAAGCATTCCGAATTTCAACGCGAGCGCGTCGTTCAAAAAGAAGCAACAAGCTCGGCGCGTCGAAAAAAGGCGAAATCTCACGCGTGCACCTTAATTTCATTTCCTGGCTTACGGCTTGTATAATTTATCGCCGCGATTTTTTTATCGCTTATAAACGCCGAGAAAGAGAGAGCGGTAGTTGTAGTCGGCGCTCGGGTTTGCGTTGTTGGGCGCGAGTCGAGAGGAAACAGGAGCGCGGCTCCTCGTCGAATAAATTTGAATTCCTCCGTCGCTCTCAGCCGTCGAGCAGCATCGCGTCACCGCTATCTCCGTCTTCCTCTCGATCGTCTTTCGATCGGCACAGATTAATTTCAAAGGCGATCGTCTCGGATAACTCGGCAACTGGCGATGGAGAGGAGCTTGCGCCCCTTTTCACGGACAGACGAGCACGAGGACGGCGGCGCGCAGGCAGCGCGCGACGTGTATCCCCTTCTCACGGGGAGATGGAGAAAAGTCGGCGCGCGCGCGAACCTACGAGCAGCCTCCTCTCCGCTCGCCGTTTTAGATGTCCGCTTTAGCTTTTCGGCTTTCTCTGTCTCCGACATTCTTATGCTACTTGAGGCGCAAGTGCGCGCGAGTAACAGGATCTAGATGAAAGGAGGCGGCCCTGCTGCTCTGCTTCCCGGCCAGGAACGAAATCCAAATGCTTCTGGATTCATCCTCCTCTGCCTTCCTTTTAGCACATTTCAAAATTAACTCTGTATTTCGCCCTTTCTCTCGTGACTTGTTTTTAAATATTAGCTTTCGAATTGTAATTTCAACATCATTATACTATTCGTTGTTAATTCTTGATAAAGCAATATTTTTATCGTTTTTCTCCATTTTCGAAGCAGTCGCCCTTTAATTCTTCCAAATAAAGTGCTACTCCAAAATGGTAAAGGACTTCCAAATAAACTACTTCTCGACGTTTTAGTTCGTTAAATTTTTCGAGGGTAAATCTTTCGCTTAATGCGCTAAATGCAACATTGTAAGACTTGATCCGGACAGAAAGATAAAATTCCACATTACTTCTGAAGGATGTAAAGAAGGGTAATACGATTATACCTGGCGTCGAACCTGAGGGCAACATTTTTACATCTAGTTAATTTAATAGATAGTTCGTCGAGCCAATCTAAAAAAAAAAAAGCGATTGCCGAAGTAATCCAGATAAGGAAAAACTAGCGATTTAACGAGAATTATATAACGCGGGGGCTTTCTATATAATGCAGGACGAGGAGGTAAAATAAGAGAAAGGCAAGAGCCAAGCGTTCGTGGGGAAAATTGTCAGAGATTAAATTTTAAGGTCCGTTTCATTATTTATTTGAAGGCGGTATTTTTTCTATTTTATAACGGCAAAATGTTAGCCCCTATACGTTTATTAAGCATGAACAGCAGTTGAAAGTTTTGTTCCGTAACTGATGGCTGTGCTATATTTTTGTCCCAGTACTTATCGAATAAGGAGTTTGAAACTGGCCGTCATAATTTTACGTTCAAATAATATTCACGGGCCGCAGGGCGACTCGAAAATAAAAGGCAGAATCGGTGAAAGCTGACGATAAATCTTGCCTTTTAGTTTTGCTCACAATTTCAATGACTAATTGAGCATTGATTAATAATTGTATTATCGCTATTAAAAGTTGCGCAACTCGTATCTTACGAGATCAATGTGTCCTCGTCGTCGATTATTCAAAATAAATTTACGCTGCCTCACCACCCTGTTATTACTTTTTATAAACGACTCGGTTTGCCTGGACCGCCAAGTATTCATCCGCGGACGATTTGTTGATAACATCCAGGCAGATATTTATTAATCGCGTTTAACAAATAAATCTGCATTGTTGGTCGGGTGCACATCTATCGGGGATTGTATTCGCGGCGAGCAGTCGACTATCGCCGGCAAAGCGAAAATACACGCCCGGAGTTTATTTTTAATGCAAATTTTGTTCGACTACAGCATATTTAATTAAGAAGCGCAGTGTATCGTGTACCTTGTTCTGCGTACCTCGCGCAGTAAGTAATTTTGTAAAGTTATATATGCTTTCATACTAAAGAACAAGGCGATAGCACGAGGAAAAAGTATGCCTATAAATTATTCTAATTTTTAATGAGACTCTTTCGAATCGCAAAATTAAACGCACAGAGCGCACGCTGCCTTGCTATTATTTTTATTATTAGCCTTTAATGAGAGGATGAATTTACAGATGAGACCAATTAAAGTTCTGCAGCAGTTTATCAGTGAATAATCGTACAAAAAGTTTACTTCGACTTAGTTCAAGTTTTCGAAAACTTGTAAACTATCCAGTACACCGAAGATTGCTGTAATTCTTAGCATTCTTAAATGTCTGATTATCTTGGATAGGAAAAGAAATATAATCCTATCAAGATTGTAAGTAGATGACATCACAACTCTAAATCGTGCACAACGTGACGTCACAATAGAACCCAAATACTTCATGTACATTTCGCAAATCTACTTGTTTCAACACAGCAGTCGAAAAAATCTCGAACGACTTGGACGCCATCGCATCCCGGATCAGAAGTAATAAATGACAAACCATTATTCACCTTTTCCTCAAGCAGTGCTTGAGCTAGCCAATTTCTAAAATCGCTTGCATTTGACACTGGAAATACTGTTAATCGAAAGCAGCTCCTAATGAGTTGAAACTCACCGCTCGACGGGGTTAATCGTCGAAACTCTCAGCACGCTCTCGGGCAGGTCGGAGGAGAATCTGTTTGTAAAGGCGCTAATGTGCACCACACCCTAAAGTTCGAGGGCATTTTAAAGCGCGCTCGGATAAGCCTCGCGAGGAGAGAAAGCAAGCGAGCCGGAGCCGCGTTTCTCAAGTGTTGCTCGTTTGCTGAATAACTGGGGCCTCTGGTATTCAGATTCCTTGATATCTTGACAGGTCTTCTTCTTCCTCGCTCACACTCGCTTTGTTATTTTTGCCTCTCGCTCCGGCGCGTAGCTCCGAGCCGTTAACCTAACAACTCTCCTCTCTTGTCTGCCTTATCGCGCCCCAGCTGGCAAAAATCCGGGCTGCACGTCGTGCCGCGGAAGGGAAGGAGGGCCTATCTCCGCTCGACGGCTTCTGCGGCCACGTTTTCTCTCCCTCCCCCCCCGCCGGCTCCTGTAAAAATCATCGAGCGGCTTTCGAACTCCCCGAGATCATTGTTGCACGAGCCGTGTGTCTGCGAGCGGGGATACGAGATAGACGTGCGCCACGAGTGCAGATTTTGCCCCAGTTGCCGTCGGCCGATTTTTCTGTATGCCCCGGCGTATCGCGCCGCGCACGTATACCTGCTAGGCCGGCGATGCGCTCGCCGGAGAGTCGAGCTTCCCGAGATGAATTTCTTTGCTCGGGAGTGCCTGCCTTGGGAGCCTCTTTTCCTGCCGATTTTTCGGCCCGAGCTTAGCAAGAAGACTATTGATTTTTCATTTTAAATTTGTGAAGAAACTTGTACTTCACGAATGTTTGGAAACAAAAGTGGTCGCCGAGAAGAAAATCCTATCGTTAGTAAGTGGAGAAAAATTTCTTCACACGTTGCAGCTTGCGACTTGCGCCCCGGCTTCTTAACCGGATAAGCGCACTTGACGTTTCGTCACGGTAACGAACGTTCTTACCGGCTTTTCCTCGAAAATTTTCTTCGAACTCTCGAGCTGCGCTGCTCGAGACTTTTCCCCGTTTCTGTATTACTTGCCTTTTCGTTAACGAGGAGCGGAACTGGACCAGCGCGCTCAAGAATGGCCTTTAATAAAGTATCGAGCTTTCTCCGGAACTCGAGAAAATTTAATTGGTCGACTTGACGTGATTTCCGAATGATTAAGCGTAGTGTTGTTTTCGTCGGTTAAAGAGATTCTTACGTGCCGACTGAATGGGCCGGTTTGTTCTGCCAGTCAGAAAATTAGATTGAAACTAATTAAGCGTACACTTGAATGCCCTCGACAAAACGCAAAATAAAAAGTCCATGGGAATCTCGGAAAATGCTGACTCGAATAGTTCAAGTACGTACAAATGAATTGCTTTATAGGTTCACGTCTTCCAGTGAGGATTGTATCTAATTAGTAATACCAGGATCCAAACAAGCAAATTGATTTTACCGTACACACAGCGGATACTTAAACAATGGGAGACAGAAACAGAGTGTTTCCTATTCTTTCGTTATTTCTAATTGTGCCAGCTTAACAAATCAATAAGCAACATTAACAAGTGCGCATCAAGCCCTTGCAAATTAACATGTATTATTGGATTTCGTAAATGTCGTTATGCAACATTTCGAGTCCCTATCTATTTTGAATTCAAACCTTATTTTAGGGGCTCGATAAGTATAAGAAGCTCAAGAGGTAGAAAAAGGGCCAACGGCTGCCATCAACCGACTCATCGCTACGTATTTCTCCAATAATGGGAGAAATTACTCATTGCCACGATTAGTTGTGATGAAGCAGACGAGGATAATTCGATGGAGTATACTTGTATAGCTAGGCTTTGCATGCTTAGCTTTCCTGTGAGAATAGACGTTAATTGCACTAATGTACCCATTCACGCAGCTGCAAACACATTTTTTAATAATTATTTTTAATAACTTTGTTTTCCTGGTACAAAAATGCGGGCTCGTTACACTTTTAATATAATTTTTTTTTAGTTTAGTATTTTATCATTTTTGAATGAAATAATACATCATACCAGTAATAACACAAAAGCTAATGAATTATAAGAATGAAGGCTAGATGGGATAAAAAGATCCCTTTTACTTGGATAAAAATACAGGCAAATCTAAAAAAATTCATAGTTACCGTCAAAATAACCATAATTTTTATTAAAAATGTGTGAGTAGAAGTGCATCGCTAATATCAATCTGTATTCAGTTATGAAAGTAATCATGACACCTGAAATAGAAATCAATATGTATCTTAACGCGAGATTGGAATAGTTTCAAAGTAATTATTACCGCGTTGATGAGTTTCTGTGTAACTATAAGTAATCATAATAAAGACTATTAATCAATAAAGCGAGTGAATTTAAATAAATGTTTAAACCTTTCGTTGGCTGCTTTTGTGCAAGCAACAAAAATCTCTCGTCTCAAACGACTTTTCCAGCAGAGCGCCGGACTCGCAGGCGCTACATCATCATTCGAGAAATCGTCTCGTCCATCCAATATGGTAACGAGAGCGCGCATCCCCGCGGGTCGAGCTGTCGCTCCTGACGTTCGCCCGAAGCGTCTTCTTCAAATAAGCCGATCAGGGGCAGCTTCGCCTAGCGAACGGAGCCATGAATGAAAAGCCAAAGGAATCGTCGACGATCCCCGGCGCCGGCTGCATTCGGCTCGAAAGACTCTCGCGGTCTCTTTGTAATCACGTCCGCGCGTCTGCGTACATTCTTGCCCGATAAATATACCCTCTGGCAGCATAATCCAACCTCTCTCTCTCTCTCTCTCTCTCTCTTTCTCTCGACCGTCGCAGCACCGGTAGCTTCTGAGAACCAGCCCGGAGCTTCAGCTGTTCCCCTCTCCTTCTCATCCTCCACCTCTCGGCGCGGCGGGCACTTATCCACACGCGCGCGCACGATCATCGCTCCTTTTATCCTCGGCGGCTTACGCAAATATATCACCGCTAAAGAAAGCCCGATATTTCGTTATTTTCCCCCGTCGTTTTTTCCTGTATCTCGGCCTCTTATCTGGCCGCCGCGACAGAGCCGGGGAAAGAAGAAGAAGACACGGCCCCGTCGATCGTCCCACGGGGACACTTGCGCCTGCGTATTTCCCGGCGGACGAAGCCCTAACGGCACACGCGCTTTTTCCCCCCTCGCTTCTTGCGCTCGCGCTTTTACTCCGGAATTTTTATAGTCCGGACTGGTCGGGCTGGCTTCGGGTTACGGGGAGAGGCGAGAATTCGAGCGATGCTCTTAATTAGATTAGTCGGCAAGATTCGCGGGGACTAATTAAGAGCCGAGCTCTTATTGTGCCTTTTCATCGATGATATCGAGCTCCTCGTCGACGCACATGAATTCGCCCGCCGAGAGGCGGATTCACGGAATATGTCGTTGCTGCGGTAATACCTCATGAACTTCAGACGATTTCATACGACAGATTATACGTCCTATTTCAATGCCATTACTGTGCTGTGCTGTGAGAACTTTGAACTTTCCGGACAGGGAGTTTAGCATTATTGTGTAGTCAAGCAAGGAGCAATCACGAGCAATCACCATCGTCAAGATTATTGCTGAAAGCTGGGAGAAAAGTAAATGGGAAGGTTTTTAAATCTTTCGATATCGCTTGAATTATTAATAAAGTGATTCAGAGGTGCAGGTTTCCAAGTTGCTTTGCGAGGGAAGCATTGAATTTTTCGAGATAGGAAGGAAGGATAAAGCACTGCGTCATCGTGAATTAGATTATCAAAA
Organism: Ormyrus thymus; assembly: GCA_035582935.1. Taxonomy (NCBI): domain Eukaryota; kingdom Metazoa; phylum Arthropoda; class Insecta; order Hymenoptera; family Ormyridae; genus Ormyrus; species Ormyrus thymus. Next base: position 284,045 of record JAWWEM010000058.1, on the reverse strand, counting down.
ATGGCCTCTTGCGCATTCAAATGTATTCATCGTAACGATGGGAATCCCATTCTATTTCGGCTATCTTATCTCCCGTATTGTAACGAATTTTAGCGTGTATTTTACCCGAAGTTATCATGTTGAAGATGCAGAAACATTCGGTACTACGAAATACATCCCGTGTAATCTGATCAAAATTTGTGCTCCGGAGGCTTTCCAGCCCGTCCGCGTTCTAAAGTTAGCATAAATCTGATTGGACGCTTCTCTGAAATACCCGAGCGCAAAGCGTCTTGTCCTTATCAGCCTTAACGGCCTCGCGAATGTCCGCGCTGAATTTGATTTTGAATCGAACTCTCCCTCTCCGGAGGTTATTCTCTCCTTCTATACCTTCGTCTCTCGGTCGTTTTTTGCTTATTCCTGCAGCGGCGCGTCTCGGAGCGCAAACGTGACTGAAAGTATCGGAAACTGTAAACAGGTTTCGTCGAGATCATCTGACTGGTCGCGAGAATTTCGATTCGATTTATCGACGCCACTTTTTAAAGATCGTAATCTCGTTACCGAGTTAAATCATACCGGGCGGCGCAGAAATTCTTTACACGGAATTCTTCGCGCGCGAGGATTCGAATTATTTCGTAATGAACGAGAGGAAAGCCCTGGCAAGCCTAATAATTCATCGGCCCTTGTGCGCCGCGCGTCTCCGCGGCTCCGCTGAAAGCAAACTCCTTTTTGCGCCTGCGACTGCATGCTGTAACTGGTAAATAGCCGTCGAAAAAATTCCAAAAGGCGGATATTTGGTATGTTAATTGTGGCTCTGCCTCACTTTGCCATACCGTAGGAGATACATGTGTCGGAAACGCTTCTAGACTTCTTTTCTTTAGCCTCGAAATTAGATTAATATTTTTCGCAAAAATTTCTAGTTTTTGATCAAATCTTTTTGTAGTTGCAATTTCTTACCGGAGCTTGTCTAATTATCAGTCGAACGTGAAACTCACCTGAAACAGAGAACAATTACACCATGTAAATAATGATAAATTAAGAATTTTCAGTAATTAAAGTTTTAATTGACTATATGTATAAAAACGAAATTCTTGTCATTTTTAAATTTAAAAAATGTAAAAAATAAAATCATACAAGTCAATGGAAATTCAGTATTTTCATTGACTAAAATTAATAATGAAATGAATATTGTATTGTATTGGGTTGTGATTTATTGTATAAAGAATACAAATAAGTGGTGTAGCCGAGGGGCTATTCACTACTTAAATCATTCTCGCACCATGACTTGAAATCGACTTCAAAATACGTTGAAATCGATTTC
>JAWWEM010000058.1:239831-280790 GCA_035582935.1 Ormyrus thymus | reverse complement strand
CGCCGCGGCGCGCCCCCGTCCCCCCCCCCCCCCCCCCGTAGAAATTCGAGTAAAAAGGAAAAGCAAAAATGTTGAATTTCAGACGATCCGTTAGAGCAAGACTCTGCCCACACCGACGGCTCACCTCGCCCTTCAAAAGAGGCTCTCTCCGCGTATATCGTCGAGTGGCAGACTCGCGAGAGAGAGGCATACGCCACTGGCCTCCGAGAAGAACAGCAGCGTGGAGATGTACATATCGAGTGAGAGAGAATGAACGAGAGGAAAGAGGAACATAACGTCGGCGGAGAACGAGCTCCGAGAAAGCAAAGCGAAGAAGAGAAGTGGATTCCGCGGGGCGAGACTGCCTCGTTGGCGGGTGGGAGTGTACAAGGTCTTCGATACCTCGTAAATTACCTTCGGCCCTTCGCGCCCTCACCTTCTCCCCCCCCCTCCCTCCCCCTCCCCTCTCCCCTCTCTCGTACTCCGTCTTATTCTTCAGGCGCGCTCGCTTGCTGCGCTATTAAATATCCGTTTAATTTCGAACGCGAATTTCCTGCGATGAATTTATTCAGGAAAAGCCGAGCCTTTGTGGGGGAGCCGCGGCTTAAGATAATTGGCCCGGGAGATGGAAATTTCTTTTCTCTCCCGGCTTAATCCACGGAATTGCCAGATAATGTCATCCCGCGATGCTATTATCTTTCCATTTCGAATCAATCGAATTTCTTAAGTAAATTAGGTAGCTAACTTTTACGAGCGCGATTCGTCAGCTCAGCTGCGGCGCTGAGAAATTACAATTTCTGCCCGGGGATGATTACGGCCGCGTGCATTATCTACGACGCGTTGTAAAATAGTCGCAATCTCGAAATTTATTTGGCGAGCAATTTTTTATAAGGCCGCGCGCGAGCAATCGATCGCGATCCGGCTGAAATTTATTGTCTTTCTATGTACGAATCTTGATATTTAAAAATAAAGAATAAGCGCTGACTGAAGTCGGCTTAAGAGGAATGTTAAATCATTAAAACTTCTCCGAGGAAGTACAGTGCCAAAGCAATAAATTGGCAACGGTTATTTCTCTTTTTCCTCCTTCCTCTCTGTCTTTCTTTCTTTCTTTTCCCTTTTATTACTTTCCATCTATTTTTTTCCTCTTCGTACCCGCTTCTCTCTCTCTCTCTCTCTCTCTCCCTCTATCTTCTCGCTGACTCTTGTTCACGCTCCTTCTCATCCGCTTGTTGAGGAGCTAACAACGACAAGCAGCTATGTATCGTCTCTCGAGCCGTGTGAAGACGGAGAAAACAAGAAATAAATAAATAATGAAAGAGCGCGGGAAAAAAAGAAACGCAAAGAAGCGGCCGAGTGGGAAGAAGCAAAGAGCAGCGAAGTCAAGTGTCTCTTCATTGGTCGGCCGCGAGGGGGGAGGAGAGGCTTAAGCCCCGTGCACGAAATGAAACTCGACTTCAACCGGTCCAATTTTAAATTCGCGGCCCCGCGACATTCCACCAGTACTCTCTTTTTCGCGGGTCCTGCTCTTCCTCTCCCTGAACGGGAACAAAGACAACCTCGTCCGGCGGTTCTTGATTTTGAGCAAACTTTAAAACGCATAAGAATTTCAAGACTCGTCTCGACCCAAATTAACGAGCAATTTAATTCCTTCTTTAATGCGTGCATTTTGCACTAATAAAAATAAAGTATTTTAGTTTTGGTTTATTAGACAAGTTTTATAATAAAAATTTAAAGATGTCCCTTGTTTTTCAAGGTCGTAAACAACAAGCGTGTAAAGGGAAATTAAATTTCATAGCTTTCTGTTCATGCAGAATTTGAACGCATAAAAGGGCCAATTCACGTTTTATGTGAAAACATAGCAATAAAATTTTATTTTTTATTCAACATTAGGTGTACGTTAATGGAACAGTGAACAAGTACGCGAAAGGAATTACCGCATAAATTTCACTATTTTATTGAAACAGTCATTTAACATTAAAAAAAAATGTATTTATAGATTACTTATAGATTTACTACTGATAGATGATTTCATTTCACATTTGCAAGTGCCTATAAAAAACTAAGAGACCTATCAAAAGTATAAAACAATCAATCGATAAGCATCGCGCAGACATAACCGTACACATAAGGAAGGCCTCTAACTTGACGAGATCCGTTTTTATCCGTGAACTTATACGACCACCGGCGCAGTATCTTTTATCTTAGCCGTGCGTTTGCCAACTTTTAATTGGGTGCGTAAGTATAATTTCACGTAGGAATGACTGCAGCACGCGTGGTTATTAATGTAATGGCGCGGGGCTTATGATAGGGCCGATATTTACGAGCGCGCGAGATAATTACTTCGTGACATTAAGGCGGCCGGCTGCATTCTTTCCTATCCGACCAATAACGAATTCAGCTATCTCCGCTCGTTCATCGAAAAACTTATAATTAAGAAACTCTTGTGAGAAAGTCGCGCGCGGCTCACCGCCCAGAAACGCGCGGCTAGACTCTGGCGCGACAGATTCGCTAAACTATTGCACCTGAGGATCGCAATTTAAATGACGCAAGCCTATAACCCTGTAAACGTCTGCATTGCCGGTAATTAACTTTGAATTACAATGCCGGGCTTTCGCGACTCGGAAAACGTGACGCGCCGCGCGCGGTGAGTTCGTTATCGAGCCCTCGAATGATGAAGAGCCGCGCAGAGGCGAGAGAGAAAAGAAGGACGGAACGATAGTCTAAATTAATCGGCTAACTGGCATTAAATTGTCCCACGTTGAGAGACAATGGGCAACGTTACGTCGGAGCTGATTGCGAAAGCCCGCGACCGCGACTTTCGAAAAGCTTCTCAAAATCAATTTAATTGCTCAGCTGGGATGGGACTTCGACCTCGGCAAATTTTCAAACATCGATGCGTCGGAAGTCCTGCGAATTTTAACAAGGAAACTTTCCCCAATGAGAGGGAAAGCACTTTTATGAGGATATAAATTCAGACTTCAAGGGAGACACAGCCGGGCTATCTGGCTACTGTAAAAGTGAAGCCAAACTCGCCAAGTTTCAAAGCTGTTTAGCTTTCCCCTTTGTGGCTCTGTCTGTCTGACTCCCTCCCCTGCGTACTCTTTTACTAGTTCGTCTCTATTTCAATTTTCATCGCTCGTACTTTAACCGCCCATCTCCATTTTTACATTCTGCATTCGGTTTTATTTTCTATCGGCAGAGTTATTTTACGTTCGTTTGTCCGCGCAAAAAACCCATCGCAGTTAGTTTTTGTTAGTTAATCGTTGCGGAATAATCTATTTTCTTTGTTATTTAGTAAAACGGTAAACATTATTCGCGTTGACAAAAAACAGCTTCCTGTTGGAATAATGCGGGAGGCTCTGTGTATTTGTGAACAATAGCGTATTCATCCATTTAAAAAAATATTTTATACAACAGATAAGTCTGTGTTTAACAGAAATCCAATTTTTTCCGTATTCAAATGAAACAAGCTCAACGACGATCGAATGACGTCGTGATAACCCTAGTAGAAAATAAAACAGTCCTGCTGGTTAAAATATTAAGCACTATTTAATTTTTTTAAGCTCATCATTAGAATTATATTTTCGAATTTCTGGCTAAGCACCTGTTAGTGAGCACTGCGGTAGTGCTGAAGGCTACAGTTACCCTCTGTCGGTAACATAAAACCTCTTAAAAACTAATTTTTTAACTTTTCAAACTATGTTTTTAAATGAAAAAACATATTTATTAATTTATGAATTAATTAATTAATTTATTTATTTAGCAATGCTTAAACGCTTAGCGACTAGCAAAAAATAAACCAGAAATCGCATTTCTGGCTATTCATTATCCTGATAAAAATGTCATAAGAAAATTTAAAATATCATGTAATAAAAATTACTATATAATATAGCATTTTATTCTTATTAAGTGTTATTACAAAACGTGAGTACTACTAAAATAAAGAAATGCCTATTTTTTAATTATGTTCTAAAGTTTCAATTTATTCTAATCTAAAATCATGACCTGCAAAGGGCCTCATGGGGCACAGACACAGCAACCATAACACTCTATTATAACATTCTAAGTGTTAAAGAGGCAAGCGTTACACTCCTTTTTGGGGCCTCGCGTGGTTGCCTCAGGAGGGCCAGATCGGAGTTTTGGCAACCCATAGCAGGCCCTCGTGAGGCATCTATCAAAATTTCTAATCGGGCTTCGGCTTGGCAATCGGACGCGTTGACTTATCCAAACAAGATTCTTGACATGACAATTTTGGAACTTATACAAATGGAACGATCGGCCACGAGAGAACTTCAATGATAATATTTAATGATAATAAATAATAAATACGATGATACGAAAAAAAAGTCCCAGTGTTACTACAAGATATGGTACTTTTTCTTAGATATGTATTCAATTTTTATATGACATTTTTCTTAATGTAGTCAAAAACTGCGTAATATTTCTACTAGGGAAAGGTTAGTCCTCAAATACTTAAAATTCGTTTGTCTTAAATAAACACATTCAACAAAACTTGTATTCCTTAATTGTAAAAGAAAATATTCGAAAGGAAGCATTGAATCTCGGAAAAGAGATCTTGGGTGCAATAGGAAGCATTTTTCTCATTAACTTCACTAGAGCCATTCCCGACCGATCTCGGGTCCCCGTTTTTCTCACTCAGATTTCCCTCTTGCACAACGAGCCAACGCCGGCTGTCCTTTCCTGCTGCTCCACATTTCTTCATTTGCGCGCTCCTGCAGGGCAATGCATCGGTCTTTGTTTCTCCTTCGTCTTTTCTTCGCCGCGCAAATTTCCGCCCCTCGGAAAGAAAGACGAGAGCCGGCAAGTGGCTCCATTGTCGTGTCTAATTCAGCGTTAAATCGTTTACATCTCATTAATCGCGAAGAGGGAGCAGTGCGCGGAAGGCTCTCGTGTATACTTGCGTGCAGCCGCTGCTCATCGATGCACATCTATTTCGTGGCTTTCGGCCGTCATTTTAATTTCCGATTCGGGCCCACGTCTCCGGAATTCTGGCCAGCAGTAAAAAAGCAAAAGAACCAGCTCGTCGAGCGCGCCATGCAACTGCCTCGGCTCCGTTTCGGTTCCATTCGAATCAGCTGAGCGCTTCCCGCACCCTTTCATTCAATTTTTTCTTACGTTTTTTGCTCTCTCTCTCTCTCTCTCTCTCTCTCTCGCTCTATGTCGCTCTTTAACTCTCGGTTTTAGTTTACTTTTTCTGTCAGCTTCTCCTTCCGTTTAATTAACGAACGTTTGTTTCGATGCTGCCAGTTATTGTTACATTAACAGACCGTGTGATATGATTACGGAACGTGTTTTTGTCTCCATGTAGAACCGGGCGCTTTTCGTCCTTTTGTTTGTAACGTATCAATAGCCTTTGTGCATAGCTTTTGCAGCGGGAAGCTTATAAAACTGGAAAAATAGAAAAATTTTCGATTAAATAACTGAGTCGCAAATCGAGACAGCTCATTTTTCTGAATATTCAAAGGCGAAACTTTATTAAAAACTAGTTCTTCGAACTTGAAAAGTTAAAAAAGAGAAAATACTTTATAAATTTCATCGTGCACACAAAACATTTTGCAAATATCTTATTCACCACGGAATTGTTCAATTTTACTGACCCATGGACACATTTTGTTCAGCTTTTGCACAGCGAAACGATTCTATATTCCTGGTAACTCAAAATCTTTCTACGACACGCAAGAGAGTCGGAAATTCTAAATGAAATTTTTTTCGGTTAAAAAAATGCCGCTTTCAGACGATTTTTTAAAAAGGAAATCGAAGCGAAAATCACGAAAAGGCTCTTTTGCAGCTGTAATATTCTTTTTCCACATTGAGAACTTAATCTCTCAAAGGTTTTATACGATTATGCATGAAAGCAGCGAAAAATTATCAAGTCTCTTTTAAGAGAAATCTTCCTGTAAAGTCCCCAGAAACAAAAAAAGAAAAGCGCTGTGTATAGAAATAAAACCCAGTAATTGCCTTTAATACTTAAACTCAAAGACCGCCCACAAAGAGAATATCCTGAGAATAACCTGTTCAGGAAAAGTTCGCCGAAAGAACATGTGGTCAGTTGGAAAAAATAGAGTCCCTAATCTAGGCAGACTCGACAGAGAAAATCCACAGGTCAATTATGAAGGGAAGAGTTTCGGCGCGGAAAAATGAAGTTCGGACGTTAAAGCAAATCAGCGCCGTTTATTACAATTTGCCAAGCTCGCGGCAGCGGTGAGAAAAATGGCCGCGCCAAAAAGCTCAATAAATCACATTGGCACGCATGACTGTAGAAGAATTTAAATACATTTTGAGGTACATTGTGTATATACCCTCTCCATCGATCAGCTTTTAATATTCAGGGAACATTGCTGCGGAGGTGGAATTATACAGCGGAGAGGGATATTTCTTGGTAAAGAAAAAATGCCCGCATGATTTAAGGCTCGAGCGACCCACGAAATGATCTCTGACCGCAATTCATCAATTCCTCGTTTTTTCCCCCGGCGCCTATGTAGCGCGCGTGCGCAGGCGCGAGCGCTCCCGACTCGCTGAATTTATGAACCCGAGTGACGCCGCTACTTGCCCGACGCACTTTCAATAACAATGTGGATAAAGCGGCTAATTTTTATACGGGCCCGCGACGTGATTTAGTAATCAGCGCTTCGGAGTCGGCGCGAGGCAACTACCATTTTCCCCCGGTGAGAAAGGAGCGTTTTTAGTGCCTCGATTGATACGTCGAGCGCATGAATAGCTTGCATTCATGAATTTATTCTAACATCCAATACATATATTACTTTAGAGTAAGATATCTAAAACAATAATCTGCACATTGCCAATCCATATGTTTAGTATTCTAGGCAAGGCTTTTCTTGCATTAGTTTTTACCTATTCTCACATAAATTATTTTCATATTCTTTTATTAATATTATTAATTTTCTGTTTTATTGCAGCCGTTGTTGACAATTAAAAGTAAACAATACTTTATTGTGCATTGGTTAACAATTATTAAAGTTACCCGCACAGTTCTGCATCTACATTTTATTTTAATAAACTGCAAAGCCCTTTTATAAAAAAAAAATCCGCCTACCCGCACGCGTTCAAAAGAAATGGTTGCTCTGCTTGTACTGAGTAATGACAATTCTTGTTACATGATAGGTAGAACTCGTATATATGTATATAAATAAAATGTCGAGTCATCAATAGCGATTTCACAGCGAGAAGTTTGAGGCTAAAAATAATTCCTCCAAAGTCCCAACTTCTTCCCCTCGAAAGAATAAGTCGACAAAGCGAGAGCACTAAAAATCATGAACTGGATAAGTCGGCGCGAGAGGAAAGAGCAGTAAAAGATGTAGCCCCGTCTAAACTGGCGGATCGGAATCGAAAACAGCTATAAACGTCGTTTCCCCGAGTTGAGCAAACAGGGCTCGTTCCTTTTTCTGTTCTTTTTTTTTTCTTTCCTCGGGAACGATAGAAGCCCTCACGCGATACACTTGCTCGGCATTTTTCTTGGGGCGCGCTCCCACAGGCAGTCCCCATTGCGGCGGCGCGAGACGTGAGCTGCAACCGAGCACAAGAGAGCTTGTCACCACCTTGTCGAGCGCGGCTGGAAAATTCATGCGCGATGCATCGTGACGGTGAAAGTGCCGGCGGCCCCCAGACCCCCGTAAGAGCCGTCGCGATATATGGCTGCTTCCGCGCCTTTCGACCGGCGCTTTTTACCGAAAGGTTCGCCGTCAGTCTTAAACCTTTCGTCATCGTTCAAGAAAACGGCATTAGGAGCTTGAGCGAAACGTCGCCACGTCGCAGCTCGGATCGTCGAGAATCCGGCGGCCTGCGAGCGCTCCTCTCGCTCGGGCGATTGATTCGACGGGGGAAACCCCGTGTGGCCTTGCAGTCGTGCATCCGCGGAGCCGCCGCGCGATACGCGAGGGCATTGTTTCGCGCTTGGGAATTCGCGAAAAGCGGCGACGCATTATTTTCCTTTGTCGATGAATTATCGCACTTGCTCGGCTGCTTGGCACGCCGGGCGCATTGTCTCTCGCGGCCCCTGATTAAGTTCCTTCCTAACGGCGCCGATTCAGCCTCGAGTAATTAACGATACCGGGCTTTTTGTCCAAGTGCGCGGCCCGCGATAATTATGCCTGTAAAATAGCTTATGGGCGAATTTTATCGCGCGCGGCCCCCTGAATTCTCAACGAGCCCCAATAATTGAGTCAAAGCGGGCATAAAATACAGGTCGTTATTAGATCGCCGGCAGGTATGCTCGGAATGTTTGTTTAGGATTACGCGCCGCGGAAAGAACGGGTAATTGCGAATGAGCTCTCGGGAGTTATTACGCCGTAAAGGTGAGATTGCCTCGGCATGAAAAGCGATAGCCATTGTAATTATAATCGAATTAGCGATTACGTAAAGCATCTCTTGCCGAGGCCCGATAGGCGCATTTCGCCGTGGAAAGTAAGTGCTTCGCGAAAAATCTCTCTGCCGGCGATTTATTTTATGAAAGTTAAATTGCGAAACGTGTAACGACCGCACGTCGATTCATAAGTGCTTAATCACCGTAATTTAGCGGGCCGCGGCTCTTAACGACGCGCGTATTCAATTTATCAATATTCGAATACACACCTCGGGCTCGCGAGATGCTCTCTTATTAAAAGTAGAGTCCCCGTAGAGGCTGTGTGCATTCGCGTCTGCAGAGGCAGGAAGCCGGCGATCAAAAATAGTTATCCCGAGTGACTGGCGGCGGCTCTTTCTCGCAGTAGTAACAGTCCCGCGCAGGCACGACAAGCTCAGACAGTGTGAGAACGAGAAAGAGAGAGGGGAACAATGACGACGACAGCGCCGACGACCAAGACGACAATATCGCACACGGGGCGTACACTGGCACTCGACTTTCACCAGTTGCGCGGTCCCGTATCCCCTCGGTAAGTTATCGTGGCCGCGCGCGAACACGATTTTTCATCCTCCGAGCGCGAGACCGATTGTTTCATTTCGAAAGGGAGAAGCTGGAGGCGCGGGTCGGAATAAGGAATTGCATAATTCATGCGCTCCTTCTCTAACCCTCCGCGTCGCTCTTTGTCTCTTTCGCTCGCTCCTTTCTTGCTCGCTTAGCGCCTGATAAAAAATTGAGTCAATTAATTTTTAGGCAGCCCGCCATTTTAAATCCCGAGGCCGCCACGGCGCTCGGCTATTTAGATTCAGAGTTCGCGCTGCCTCCGTTCTGCTACTGTCCAATTTGCGTCCTTTAAATCGTAATCCTCGTTAGAGAACTGGGGCTCTGCTTTCGTTTAACTCGACGAATTGTTAAATAAACGTGTATCTGCTAAATTCTGGAAAAATCAATTCGACGCGTTGTATCAATTTCATAATTGTAGGTGCATGAAATGTCATTTTGCGCATATGATTATGACGGTCGACCATTCAATCGGGTTAACCTGGAATTACAGAATTTCACGATATTAATAATACACTAATTTTACAGAAATTAATTACAAATTATTTAAGCGGGTTTCATGCATTCAATTCCAGCCGAACGTTAAAATATAGATTCTTAATAATCAAAATCATTAGTGTAATAGCTAATACATAATATTAAACAAAAATGAATATTAGTCTAGTAAAAAGTGTTTTTAATAATATTTAAAACAATATAATTAAAATAATATAATTTTTACCCAAGTAACGATAAATTTTCCTGTAAAATTTTTCTCAGTCTACAGACACCAACATGCTTTTCTTTTCCAAGAACGCAGGAATAAATCTCAGATTTCTAGGTTACGAGCTCGCTCAAGCCCTAATCGAAAAAATGCTTCAGCAGGCGGCAAAGAGTTCCTCGCGCGAGTCAGTCGAGGTATACGCAGAGGGGAACAAGATCGACGCGAAAGTAACCGTCATGGTCCGATATCGCTCGGGGGGGGGGGGGGGGGAGGGGCCGCTTTCATTCCTTTCTGCCTCCCTTCCCGGGGGGTGATCGGTTTTCGGTTGACGCGGCAATAGACTCGATCGCGTGGGAGTTGCCCCGGCGCGGGACGATAAATCAGTTATCGCTCAGCGGCGAGGCTGCAGCGGCAGCCTAACCTGTGTAACTTTAAAACTCCCGGAAGGAGGAGGAGGCGGCGGGAGAAGAAGAATCGGGGCCATGAATAACACAGGGGGGAGAAAAAGGGCCCGGCCAAAAATGGCCTCTCCGCTCGCTCTCCCCTGAGGCTCGGCGCATAATCGAGGAAAAAGTTTGCCGAGCGAGAAAAATAGAAACTTTGATTGTGTATACCTGCCGGACCGAGGAGGAGGTACATAATACACGTCTCGCGCTTTTTCTCCCTCTCTCCCGCTGGAATATTGATTTCGGGCCAGGTATGTCGATAAGAAGGAAGGCCGAATGCTTTTTACTGGAGCAGCCGCCGGAGCCTTTGATAAATTTTTAGCGACGCGCTGCTCTTCCTTTTTTACCTCCCGCGCAAACGCACTCCCCCCCACCCCCTTGATTGCATATTCAGGGACGAACCAGTTCCCGATAAGAAGCGTTAAAGCGATTGATATAAATACCGTGGATTTCGCTGCTGCCGCTGCCGCTGCTTCTTCTTCTTCTTCTTCTTCGTGCGCATTGTCCTCTTGCTTTGGTCATCCGATCGAGCCGATACGGAACGGCAAGTTTTTGCGCGCTTCGTTCCTACGCTCTTTGCGGCAAGCGACTATTTCTTTCGAAAGCAGGATCGGACGCATATGCTTAAATCTATTTTTCAAAATAATCCTTCCAAGCCCGCGTACTTTCCGAGTACGAATTAAAGCGCAGCTAATAATGCAGTCGGTCGGCTAGAGCGCAACGTAATCCGTCGAATAGGGAGTATAGCTTTGCAATTTTATGCTGCCGAGCTATTATCTCGCGCAACTTGGTTTGATCTGTGCGCTACTTTTTTATCCGCGTTATCAAGTTCTGCGTTATTGGTTTTGTGACCCAATTTTTTTTGTTACAATACAGAAATTTGCATCGTAATCAGGCATTTTGATAAGTAAGTTTGAATACTAAAGGGTGCTTGTAAAGTTCAGAACCCGCTTTTTATTTTGAAAATAAAATGCAAATGCTTAATCATCGACCTAAAATCCCGGTAAAAAAAAACAGACAACTTCGGTTACAGAAGCGGAAAAGCTAATTTCCCAGCGAGGCTAACTTTATTAAAGCGCGAAGGTGCGAGGGGACAGAGCGGGCGCGAAAAACTTGGGAAGGCTATACGGAATCTGGACGCGGCGACGTGACAGACTTGGAAACGAGTGAAAATCTCGGGCGGCGAATTGTTGTGTACACGCGGGGGGAGAAAAATAAGAACTGCAGCGATGCGGGGGCGCGAATCTTTGCGGCCGGCGAGAAGAGAGATTGCGAAAAGTTTCGACCCGCGAAATCGAGTTCAGCATCCCACATGCGCACAGTCGCAGGCGATTCTCCCCGGCAGCCTGACAACTTCCGGAACTCGCACTCTGCAGGAAGGGAACGGCGACTGAATTTATGCGGTGTAAATCCTGGAGGAAACTGTTTCGTGGGGCTACTTTTTTAGACGAGCTATAGCTTTTCGCTCTTAATAACCCGCTCTTTCTCTCTCTCTCTCTCTCTCTCTCACTCTCTCTTGTAACATAAATTTTTCTACGTAAATAAGCAACTTTCCTTTCTGAACTCTATAATTTAGCTAGTTTAACCGCTTATTTTAGTAGTTAGCCAATTCCAGCGTGTCACACGAAACTGTCTAACAAATCGATAACCATTCTATACTAGGATTGCATTCAAGAGATTAATAATGCGCCATCTACAGTCCAATAGAGACGAATTAGGCTAAATTTGTCTTTGAATGAAATAATTTTTACAATTTACAATAAGATAAATATTTCGTTGAGTTTTTATGCTCCGAAGTTTCCGGGGCAGCGATAAAATGCAAAAACTATAAAGAGTAAGTTAGAAAATTCTAAAACAAATACGCAGGGCGTTGTATGCGTTTGGTAAACCCGTATCCTATGCTACACAAAAACTAAAGAATATAAAAATAACGCGTTATATTTAAGTATAAAATATTAGTATTATATATCAAATATCTTTTTTGTTTAAATATATTTTTCGTCGGAATAAAATTGAAAAGAAAGGAAAAAAGGAAAATGCTTGTAATTTGAAGATTCGTTTCCGCTTGAAAAAATCGGAAAATTCGAGATTTTAATTAAATTAAATGGAATTATAATTTATTAATGCACATTAAAATGTTTGTTAAAAATGAAATCTTACAATTCCTTCTCGTGCAAAATGAAAGTATGCTTTTTAAATGATAAAAAAGTGATTTCAAAACTATGATCTATGAAAAGCGAGACGCCAGCAGTTTAAAAGTTATCAAAGAAATAATGAAACTACTATTCCAAGTTCCGCTAGGGGATTCACATATTACCGCAGAGCTAGGAACTCGGAAAAACTTGAAAATGAAATTAGGAAAGTTAGATTTTCGCAGGATCGCTCGCGGCAGAAGAAAACAAGCCCAGCCAACGCAGAAATTGCCGCGAAAATAGGTAAAACTGGCCGTGCGAAGGCAAAACCGTCCCCCCCCGCATCTGGATCTATTTTTCAAAGGCCTTCTATTTCCTCCTTTTCTGGCAGACCGATCGGTGGGGAGACTCGGCGCGGAATCGATTATTCTCTTTTAAACGGCGGCGACCCACTGCTAATATATCAGGTAGACGCGGAATAAGAGAAAAAGCAGATCCTCCGCTGGCGCGCAGAGCAGGGCAGAGAGGAAGGAGCACACGCACGCGCACGTACACGTAGAAGAGGGGCCGGCGATTAGCATTCTCCCATGAAGGAATGCGCTGGTCGTGTCACGTCAGCCGGTGATCGGTGTGAAGCCGCCTCTTCTTCCCTCTCCTTCTGCGCCTTGTTTTCGCTCGTCCTGTCCGCTCGCCTGCCTGCCTTTCTTACTCCCCCTCCGTCTTCTCCTTATCCCTTTCGCACCAGAGAGAAAGAGAGAGAGAGAGAGAGAGGAGGGTAACCTCTCTATCCCCCGGCTGCGGACGGGCCTTGTCGATGTCGATGTCGCCGTCAGATCCGATATTATTAAAATTAGGTCTTCGGGGTAAGAGTTGCTCGCTCTTTCTCCGGCGAGCCTTTTCTGCTGCTCTGCATCTTGGGACTCGCTGTAACGAAACGTCCCAGGTTACACGACAGCCAGGAGTAAAAAGTAAAGGTACTTTGGCGCTTCTTTTCTTTTCAGCCGCTCCTTGTTTTCGTCCTTTCTTTCATTTGTCCCTTCCCCGAAGAGGAGACAGTAGATTTCTTTTCTTCTTAAGGGGTACACGCCGCTCGGCTACGGGAGAATAAGTGTTCGGCTACTAAGGCAAAGTACAAGTGCGGCGGGATGGCTACATTAGCTCTTCATTTATTATGGGCATTTAACACTCTGCCTTTGAGAAGAACGCGCAGCCGGAGTGTTTATTATTGGACTGCAGCGAACTTTTTTGGAGCTCTTGTCAAACGCCAAGGGAAATCAGATCTATAAGCAAATTCAATTAGTATAAGCAAGTTACATATACGTTGTATTACTGGATATTTTTACTTGGACTTCTCTTAAAAAGTTTTAATAAGGAAACTTTCGAAATAGTTCCAAAGAAAGTTGCCAATTTAATGGCTCAAATTACGGCGAGAACTTAATCGACATAGATAGATGGAAAAGTTGCATTGAAGCCGACTGGAGAAAAGAAGAGTCGCGCGCGGGGCGATTTTTCTGGGCCGGTCGGCAGGCCCGAGAGAAACTGACAGCCGACTGATTGGCAGACACTGCTCCTCGGAGTATATTGGCATGTTTTGTCAGCGATAGCGGCTCATACATGAATCTCTTTCTCCCGGCGACTGTCTTTTGGGCAGCCTTTCCTCCTCTCCCTCGCCTGCGCCGCGAGCCGCTCCGTTGCGACATTCGCTTTGAATTGCTAATGGGCGGGCTCCTTTCCCGTAGGTGCGCTCACACGTGCGTGCGCCTCCTCGTGTGGGAGAGAGAGAGCAGCCGAGCACAGAGACGTTACTGACAATCAAACGCGTTGATTCGACCGTGACTCAACGCCTCCGAGTTGTCATTACGGATCTGCCGGTGTACAACGGAGGCGCGCCCCGGCGCGGATTTTCGCAGATTCGATGAAGAATTCGCTCGGCGGCGGAGGGCCTGACGCCGAAAGAATTTCATTGTAAGCAAATGACGTGCCTTTTTCGCATTAGCGCATAAATACGTGCGCGCGGCAGCCGCGTTTATCGATCTGCACGGCAGAGCCGGTTGACTGATTGCATCTGCTTATTTTCGAATTCATGCGCGAGAGCGCGAGGGTAACAATGCTCTACACGCGTTTTCCCGTATTTGCGATTCAAGAATTTTAGGGCTCGTTTTATTATTCTTCTTTTATTTCGAGACTCGCTCCGCTCCCCTTTCCGCGTTGGTCGCCGCAGCCTGCGGAATACGTTGCCGGAGCGCTGCCGATCGTGCGAGCCGAGCAGCAGCTTCGGTGTCGAAATACAGGCCTTTCGTGCATTGCTTCAGAAATTATCATTTCAATTCTCTTTAGAGTTCCTGCGCATTTTCCCAATTTCTAGAAGCCCAATTTTTAGTATTAGAATGCAATAGCGATGAAGTACGTTACCTAATAAAGCTCGTGTTTTACTCTAACATTAAAAAATGTGCATTTAGAAAAGTGACGTCTAAGTATTATTCACAAGATTGTTCGTTCTTACCCGTATATCACGGCAAAATTAAAACAAGTTAAAATTAACTTTAGAAATTAATAGTTACAAATGAGCATACTTCATCGAACACGAACCAGCAATTAAACTCTGTTCGAGTAGCAGGTTGTATTTCGTTTTCAGAAAACGTTCTCAAGCGTTGCTGCTCGGAATACCGATAAGCTTCAAAAACGCGAGAAAAACTTAAAATATAAATTAGAGTAATAGAAATTCTCATTACGAAAACTAATTACGTCGGCAAAAAATTCTGGGCGAACAGAGAGTACAAAACTTCACTGAAAAATATAATTCCCAAGAAAAAAGCAGGTACACTTTTAAATTACGCTTGGATATTTGCCTTCTACAAAGTATTGTGTTTAATCAATAAAATCAATTAAAGCGTTTTTAATTAAAAACGAACAGCTGATACGAATTGAAGCGACGAGCATTTGCGAATACTTTTCAAAGCAGGCAGCATGCATTCTACTTATCCACTTTGCAAAATCCAGTTTAAAAATTGATAAAAAAAAAAAAACAGATCTCGGCATTGAATCAGATAATTCGCGAAGCATTTATCTCGTAGTTTAATCTGTCCATACAAAAGCTTTCACTAATCGTGAAATTGAAATTTCCTTTTAATAATGCACTTAAAAACGAAAGGATGCCGAGTCCACGGATATTGGAGTACATATTTTTATTTGTAAATAAGTTATTAACTCAGGGCGGAGAGAAAGGTGAAAAAGCAGAACTAGACCTTGATGGGAATGAAATTCCGGGCTTCCGAATCCCGAGGCAGAAAAGCGTCCGCGAGGCAGGACTCAGGAGCGCAGATTGCCACGCGCTTTTAGCTGCGATAATGAGCCAGTCACCCCCGAAGTCGAACGACTGTAATTATTACGCGGGAGACTGACTGCAGCTTGTTTTGACATTCTTTTTCTTCTTTGGCGAAGAGCTTT
Organism: Ormyrus thymus; assembly: GCA_035582935.1. Lineage (NCBI taxonomy): Eukaryota > Metazoa > Arthropoda > Insecta > Hymenoptera > Ormyridae > Ormyrus > Ormyrus thymus. The sequence continues at coordinate 265,145 of JAWWEM010000058.1, read as the reverse complement.
CCTTCAGTTTCGCGGTGAGAATGAAATTTGTTAAATATTACAGCATCGCGGAGTTCAAAGAGTTTTATTGAAATTTCAAGCTCGTAGAAATTTCCGTCAGTTACTTAATATGCACAAGCTTCCCGAAAGTTTTCGGTTTCTTGAAAGCAGTACGTTACTAGTAAAGTTTATTTCATCGGCTGGTAAGAGCAGCGTCTACTTAGTCCTTTTAGTAACCGATTAGCGGGAAAATTATGGTAATCACGGGAAAACTTTGACGTGACCTCACTGCAAAGTAGCAGCTTCAAAACTAATCAAACAAATTAAAGACTAAAAATATCGCCTCGTGACTGCGGCTTCGCTTAAGGAATAGCTGAGCCCGCTTACGTAAATTCGCAATTAGCAGCTTGCCTAGGAGCCAGCTCCTCGAAGGTACTACGAATTTGTGCAGCAATCGAATCGGCGGAGCAGTTACCTCGGTGCATTTAGCGAACAAAGACTCTGCCCCAAGCCGAAACCGCGAAAAGCGGCCGCGAGCAGTTAAAATATTCATCGGCCGCGAGGCTCGGCCGGCGCTGCTGGAACAATAACGAAGGCATCAAAGAGAGCTGCAAGAAGGCGAAAAGCCTCAAAGAGAAGAAGACGGCGAGAGGGGCGAGAGAATAAAGAGAGAGAGGCGCCGGAAAACACACATAACCTGACGCGCAGGAGGCGCGTGTACGCAGCTCTGATTTACGGCGTGTACATTTCACGAGAGCGCGAATCGCGCGCATTTATTATTCGGAAAGGGAAACGTGTTGCGCCTCTTGAGTTCCCCCCCCCCCCCCTCGCCATTGGAGGGATCCGCTCCTCCATATCTCTCTAGCTTTCGCGCAAGCTCGGCTTTTGATGCTGCTGCAGCGCCGGCAAAGTGAGACGCACTCGGCATTCGGCTCACGTAGCCGGCATTTTACGATAAATTTCAATAGTCCGGAGAGCGAGCGAGAGAGAGAGAGAGAGAGAGAGAGAGGGCTCCGGCAGCACCTCGTACGTCGAAGCGAACTCGACAGTCCATTCGACTTCGTTACTTACAAGTGACAAAACGCACGTTTCACGAGGCCGCATATCTTACTCCGGGCTCTCTTTCTCTCTTTCTGTCGCTGCTCGCGGCGCTTGCCGACACAAAAGCCTTTTCTACAGCCGCGCCGCTGCAGCTTTGTGTGTGCTGCCTGCTGCTGCGAAGGTATATAGAAGAACGGCGCGAGGTCGATTATTAGAGCGAGACGAGCGCGCGCGAGGAGAGCTTTTTCCTCATTTTCACTGCTTTTTGCCATCGCGCCTCGCCGCCGGTGGATTTCGTGCGTAGACTTGGGATGTAGCAGATGCTGCCTCGATTAATGGGATCGTTGACCTCCACGAAAGCAGGATATTTTCAAAAAGAATAAACGAAATCAATTATCCGCTGTGTCTTGTAAGGAGTTTCTTACCTCTTCTAACAAACTTTCACTCTGACAAAAGGAAGATTGAACACCTTAAAGATTTTTCTTTACCTAATAGCTATAGTTTTCTAAAGAGTACAATATATTGAGTAAGTATTTTAATGGAAAATAATGACAGAACTAAAGGCCAGAAACTAATTAAAATTCGCAGCCTGGAATATCAGCGAAGTTTGTTTACGCGAAATACAGGAGGGGGTGGCAACGCATCTTCCATTTGCTTACGCGCTTTCGCTTAGCACTTAGGAAGGGTGAGCGAAAGGCGCCAAGATGTTCGAGCTGCAGCTGCATACATTTCACGTAAGAGAAAATTCTGAGAACATCCTGTCTGCATAACCTCCAGACTCTGTAGAGGAAATTTTGTCTGTTTATGTTTATCATATCCGGGGGGCGGAGAAACAAGATTCTACTCGATTCTACTTGATATAGTAACATTGAAAATAAGTTTAATATTCCAAACTGTATAAAGCATCGCGAAGGAAGTGAAATTTTTTCTATTATTTGAAGAAATCCAGGATGTTTGTTATAATAATAAACAGTTTCTTTTTGTTATAATGTTTTTATAATAATAACACTGAGAAAAATAAGTAGTCGAAACAACTACTTCGGGTTGTTAAATGTGGACAACAGACTCCCGTCTGTTAATCCAACAGAAAAATTGTTGAAATAATGCATTCTCTATTGAAACAAAAACATTTATTAAATCAACAAATATTTTGATTAAACTGCCAAAATGTTTTTTTCTTAAAATGATTAAAATAATGACATGGATTCAATAAGTTTTTGTCTTTTACATTTAATACGGCGTATTAACCTGTACTGGAACATTTAATAAATTTAATAACGAGTTGATACTTATTTTCGACTTTCTTGTTATGATTAATTCGGTATGTCGTATTTTTTTAATTGTTCATTTCAGTTAAAACTAAGAAATGTAATGTATTAGTTCTGAAATTATTTTCTTAAGTTACCATTGTAGGTAAGCGGTTAACGACTCTGCCTGTAATAAAAATTCAAGCGCCTTTAGTTTTTTCATGTATTTTCTAAAATAGCATAAGTAAACGTTATTAGATTACCTTGAGTAAGTTATTACTGTAACTATAACGTGAAAAGCCTCCAAAATGTTATAATATCTAAAGTTGGCGAGCGTCAGAAGTAAGACCTCTATCTGTAACTTTAAGGTTCTTTGTAGTTATTCTTTATACCTTTGTACTCAAACTAGTTTATTGTTTAATAAAGAAAACTTTAAAGAAAAAAAAAGAGTCTGCCTGCCGTGCCGAAGGACCCCGGTTCGATTTCCATCATCAAAATTTTTAATTTATTTATTTATAATAAATATGTACTGTAATTAGTGAAAAATATAAATATAATATAAAAATAATAATAATATAATAAATAATAAAAATAAATAAATGAAAAAATAATAAATAGAAGAAAAAAATAAATATGATGAAATAAAATAAATTTTTTAATTTTATAATATTTATAATTCTATTGCTTTAATACCTCACTGGGCCGTTCAGTTAATAGTCTCTGGTTTGTTAAATTAACAGAAAAAGGTAATTTTCTGTATTTACCGGCGCGAGGTTTCGACTACTTTTTTCTTTCAGTGAACAAGCAGGTTGCAGTAAAAAATTAAACAAGAAAATTAAAAAACTAAATATAATATCGTAGAGTTCTGATAAATACCCTGGTATTTATCAAAAACCCAACTTTTATAACCGATTCTGTTTAACAGTCGGCTTTAGGGCAACATTCTTTTTTATGTAGCGTCTATGGAGTTTCTCTTCAACTGAATCTGTAAAAAATTTCCACTTCCATTGTTTTTCGCACGCTCAACGATCGAAATGAAAACACTACTGGGATTCGAAGCGCCAATTAATGTAGAAGTATGTGCATATAAAAATCCAATAATCAAAGTGCATAACTTTTCTGATGAGCATACATCGATTCAATACCAGCCATCTAGACATCTTTCCATTTTTCAAAGCATTCGAGCTGCGGAGAAATAAAAATTGATCGACGAGAAGAGAAAAAATGCCGTCGCATATGAGAAACTGCTTGAGTTCGGATGCGTACACGACGAAAACGAGAAGAAACATTCCTTTTCGAGAAAATTCTTTCTCCGCTGCCTATTTTCATTGCTATTACATTCGCAAGATAGAGAACAACATTCGGGAAAATCGAGTTTCAGCGAAGAGATATTCTGCCGATTGGACATTTCAGGGAGGATAGTTTTTGATGGTTTGGGTCTTGATTATGCATTTGATTTTGCGGTTACTGACTTTTTGTACGAGTCGTAGCGTAGTATCTACATTAAGCAACTTTAATTATTATAATTAGATCAGATCTGGGTCCAAAAATGTATTCTGTCACTAATGCGTTATTGAACGTTAAAGAAAGACGATGAATTTAATTATTAAATTGCTTATTATTATAATTTTTCTCAAAGCTTTTACTTTAATTTTATTCATTTTTTAAATGCAAGAGAACTATTATTGTTATTAGAATTAAATATTTGTTTCAACGAAATTTTTTAACAAAAGAATAAAAAATAAAATAATACAATTTTCGTAATTTTTAATAGGTTTATGAATTATATATTTATATATTTTTATTGACTGTCAATGAAGACGGATCAATAAGCAAGTAACAAAATTATTATAAAGGCGACAATAAAGGTGACTTGACAAACTGAATCAAACTTAATGCCATTAACTGCTTGATAATGCAATTATTCATTTTCTTTCCTGTAATAAATGATATACTTATACATTCGAATCAGATTTCGAGCTGAATGTAAAACAGCCTGCAAGCTGCAGCCTGCAGCCTTTTAAAATGGATCACCGTTTCAAATTGGACGTAATAATTACTAAAAACTGCTTAAAATTCAACAACTTGTGAATAAATGCATCAATATAAGCAAAAAAGGTCGTTTATCTAATTTTCGATAAAAGGCAGATTTCAGACAGCCATGCGTCCAGTCAACGTATCGTGGCTCCAGCGAGCATGAATGCAATATCCCGCGTCTGTCCAGCGTCCGTATAATCACGTTGACGGCAGAGCAGAGCTTGCAGGAGGAGGCGAAACCCGGGGCTCATCTTTGACTACGTCTTCCCTTTGACCAGCAGCCCGGCGAATCATAGCCAGTCGTCACGGCTTCGCTCTCCTATTTCCCTCTTCGGAGTGCTTATCCTCTGTCGGTCCTGCTAGTCGACTGGAGCAATCATTCTTTTACAGCGCATGTCTGCTGTCCGATCGTTCCGAGCAAATAAGGCGGCGAAACAAACGGCGAAAAGTCAATAGGTTTCCGATATCGAAGATGCCTTTTGTATAAGGACCGAAAAGTACGCGCGCATGCGTGTGCAAGCCACAGCTAATAATAAAGTGTCATATGTAGTGAGAAGGAAGATCTTTCTATTGTGGTGTTTGCTTCTCCCGTAATAAAAGAGAGCGGACCAGGCGAATGCATCAATGTTTCGCCAGATCGTAATGAAAACAGATACATCTGATGGAATTGAAGGACTGCTTTTCCAGTTTTCTTCCGCTCGTCATTGCTGCCGCTGCCTACTTTTCTTAGAAAAATAAGATCGACGGCAGATACCAAGCTCGATGTTGAAAAGTTCTGAATGATGTATCCCTTGTTCGAGTGTGCGCTGCTTTCGGAGGAAAAACTGCTAAAGTAAGGAGCGAGTTTGGTTTGATTTTCCGCGGCTCTATCTCTTCAGTAGCTATTACTCTTTATATGTTTTGAAAGATTCTATCGAGCCGAGATTGTATCTTACGTTATCGCAAGAAAAGAGCGTTTGGTAGGTTTACGCATTGAGTCACTCCGAGAAATGATTGGGCAGAGATTTTAGTGCGAGGAACGAAGGAAGAAGCATAAAACTTTATTCAATGAAAAATTTAGCACAGTGAAGACTGGCTTTACATTATTAAGATGCTGGGTAATGTGAAAACTTTATGGCGCCTGACTTTATCTTTCCGATTTAATAGATTACTATAACTGCAGCAAAATACACAATAGGTCTGAAAATAATCTTGAAAGGTAAATATTCGATAACTGGTTTGCATTTAAGTAAAAGGGCATACAAGGAAGTAAAACAAAATCAGCCTCGCTCCTTTTCTCATTTCATGCACGAATTATCGTTAAAAAGCCATAGCTTAGACTTGATCACCGACAAAGTGTCATTAAAGAACGCAATTTCTCACTGCGCCAACGAACTAAATACTTTCGTATTAAAATCGCTAAGAGACTCGGGAGCTCCTTTTTCTCCCCCAAAGCGGGCCTTCTTATGTAGCGGGAGCCCGGGCTGATAGAAGAAAATTGTGGTTTCTCATCGATGTAAATTCAGGACATTACGTAAAGTCGGGACGAGAATGGGATATCGAAAATCGTTTAAACAGCTCGTGCATACATAGGTGGCGAGAGTAAGAAGCGAAAGAAGAGACGAGGACGGAGGAGCGGAGCTAAAAAAGAGAAAGAAGCTAAAGCTCGCTTTCTTATTTACCGATCCCCCAATTCCCCCCGTGTAATTTTCCAGCTCGAACTTTGCTATTAGCAGTTGCAAGCACGGGCCCGTCATGAAAATAATGCGATAATTCGCGAGCCGCGGGCTCGGGCTGCACTTGCTGGTCCCTCTCTCTCTCTCTCTCTCTCCCGTTCCCCTTCTGCTTGTGCACATTTATATATAACGATCGTCGTTCCACACGCGCGAGCGCGATTAACAGATAGTTTGCGTAACTATCGAAGGCTACTATACGGCTCCACTTCATAAAAGCGCCTGTAATAAGTTTCTCCTTCGTTCGGGACAATTTATTGGCCTCTCCTTCTCGAATAACCCAATTCCGAGGCTCGAGAGAGCCGCTTATGTAAGGTCGCAAATTTTATATTACATATATTACGGGGAAAAAAGTCCGTACAAGAGAATGCTTGTACGCGCGCGCTCCGCTTTTTCTTTTATTTATTTATAGAGCGTAATTGGAACGCCGGCGCGAGCGCGGAAACTCGTATTCCTGCTGCCTGCTCGGTGTACTTTTTCGCTGGAGGAGCGCGAAAAATGCATCACAAAGTATTTTGATTACGGGAAAAGCAGGGGCGACAGGCTTGATTTAAATCCGAGTCAAGTTTATGAAATACTAACGCAGACTCAAAGGGAACTAAGATCCGAGTTTGCCGAAAGCTCCTACTTTACATCAATTGCAAAGTCGCATTGACGCAGTGTGTTTCTCCCTGATTCAGTGCGACGGTAAACAAAAATAAAGAAATCGGCCGAAATCAATCGGCTTTGAGAGATTTCCAGCGCATAGGAGATATATGTCCGAAAAAAGAAAGACGGCGAGTGGATGAGCGAAGTTTCTTGTATGAACCAAGCAGGAGAAAGCGGAAAAAAGTGCATTAAAGTCAATGAAATTTTACTTTTTCTTTCAACAAAGTACGGCAAACGATTCGCCTACTAATTAACTAATTACTTGGAACAGAAAATGTTTGCTCGCCCTATTACGCTTTTTTCTTCCTTTAATGAAGCTATTAGCTAATTTAATTAAGCATAATACTCCAAAGAGGCAATGTTTCTTTATATTCATTAATGGACCGTATATTTTTCGCTCGCCCATTAATTTCCCCTTTACAACAGATTTATTTCTCAATCAATCCTGGGGATTATCAACATTTAATTATTATTAGCATAAAGTAGGCAGGAATAAATACTCGATTTGCGCACCAGTTATAAGTATAATTTACAAAGGTCTGGTAGTTGATAAATCTGAATAAAGCTTTACTATTAAAGTAAAAAAATCATTTCCGCTTTGATATCAAAGCAGTCGCAGTTTCCGATCACGCGACTAATTCACCTTTCTTCCTCAGAGGAAGCAACAAAAAAAGTTTCCCTCTGACCGGGATTGCAAGTTTCGCCGCTCCCCTTTTCAATGCTACAAATATGAAATGGAAATAAAACGTTCCCGTATCTTCTTTGCGAACGACGTTAAACGAACGTCGCTCGCAGCCTCCTCCCTCCGAGCGGTTGGCGCGGCTGTAAAAAAGTCGCCGAGAAGCCGCAGAGCCGGGAGCTCCTTAACAAAAGAAGAACGCGCGAGGACGTCAGTCTCGTTATTTACAAGCAATCATAAGCCTCGGGAGCACATAAAAATCAGCGAGCGCGCGCACACATCATCCGCAATCAAAGAGTATCATCTCGGCTCAAAGGCCAAGGAAACTCGATCGCCAGCGACAAGGCGGCGCGCACGCAGGCCGCCTCGAATAATGGCTTTTTCAGCGTCGCCGCGAGAAAGAGAGAGAGAGAGAGAGAGAGAGAGAGAGAGAGAGAAGACCAAAGGCCCGTTAGCGGCAGTGCAGTCAAACAGGATCATCGACGCGAGCCATCATAACTCAGGCAGGTCGCGGACGTCAATTAGCCCTTTCTCTCTAGACGGCCCTGTTTTGCGCGCCGCCGTAGAAAAACGCCCGGGGATTTTCGTCATTACGGAAGACGGGAGAGGGGCGGGCGAAGCTGCCTTCTTTCCGAGCGAGCGAGCGCCGATCCAAGATTTCAGCATTCCACCCGGAGGAACCGAAGAAATCCTACCCGGGCGATTACCCCTCTTTCGTTTTTCTTGCCTCTTCGGGCTCGCGATGAAGTCATTTGGGGGCTTTGGATTAAAAATACGCCTGGTTTAAATGGCCAAAAAATTATTCTCATTAAGCCCCGGTCCGCTTCTGCTTTTTGCCCGCGAAATGATTGAAAATTTGATTTTAATCGTCGCGCCGAGTTTGAAAAACACGAATCGAACAAAGTTCGCGCGGACCGTAAATCAACGTGTTCGTTAAAGCCATTCTTTTCTACGTTTACGCAATCGCTTTTACTTTCGGCGCTTGCTTTACTCTTTTGCTTTTTAATTGCCACCGTAATAAAATCATCGAGTGCAGCCTCTCTGCCATATCACTCAATTTAAATTTAATAACGAATGAAAACAGACAAATTTCATACAAGTAATACAATGACTGACGTCCAATTAAAATTAATTTTAATAAATAATACGCTTCAATAATATTTTATACGCGGAGAAAACTGTTCATGTGAATATACCATTTTTTACAGAAAAATTACTATACTATTTACTGCCAGGCGTAGAATAGAATTTTCAATAGAATCATTTGATATATTTTGTACGTTTCAAGTTTGCCTCTTCGTCAACAAAACATACAGTAATTTTTACGTAAAGATTTTCGCGAGTGTGTCAGGAGCCAAAAATAGCCGAGGGAGAGACAAAAGGAGAGAGCCGCGAGTTCGGATCGATCTCGAGAGCTCTCCGGTTTCTCCGCAGCGGCAGCATTCGCGCGCTCAAGTTCCGCGAGCGCGAATAAAACCGGACCGCTCGCGCGTGCGAGGCGGGTGCGAAAAGGGGACGCGTGACTCGAATAAAGCTTAATGGGATTTGCCCCGTGCCAGACGACCCGGCCGACGATTTGACAGGTCAAATCGAATAACAAGTGGCTGTTCATCTATCCGCACGCGCGACTCGGAGGGACTTGGCGATCTATCGGCGCGAGGAAGAAAAATCAGCGAAATTTCGCCCCGACTGCGGAAAAAAGAGAGCGAGCCGGCGAGAGGGAGCCCTAAATTTCCGCGACTCGACACGGGAATTCTAATTCGCGGCCGAGCGACGTCGACGCGCCGCGCGCTTTCCCTCCTCGCCCGTGTACGTGCGAAGGGACGAAGCGATAAATGGCAAAAAGAGAAACAGCCGCAGGGGAGAAAAAGACAATTGGAGCTACGAGTCACGGGTCATTAAACGCGTGTTTTTCCGCTGACAAATGGCTCGGCCGGAAATGCATTGAACGCCAGGTATTATGCGCAATTGCATCGATAAAAATTATTGTCGAAGCTCCTTTTCCTCGAGCCGCGATCGCTCACGACAAGATTACGAATTGCGCAAAAGCGCGTAAAAATGAATGTTACTTTGAACGACGCTGCAATATATTTAACTGACTTCTTGCTCATTTCGCGAAAAAACATTTGAACGAGCAAATTGTTTACGAAATTTAGCGAAACGCCCGATCAGTACTTCCACTGTTTCCAGGCAAGAGCCCGCTTCCATTGTGCAAACTCGAACGCGACCGACAGCGTCTTCGGCAAAGGCATTGCGATTCCTCCTTATCTCTCACCTCCGACCCTCTGCGATAAGCTAATTCCCCTCCTCCCGACCGATGTGTGCCCTGCTCTCTCCCTCGGGTTCCCACTCCCTTCTCGGCCTCGAGGTCTGCTGCGCGCGCACCGAGGGGGATCGGCTCTCCGTGCGCGCCGCTGCAAAAACTACCGCAAATTGAAAGCACCGGCCGCGCTCCTTCAACCGCGCGCCGAGTCGGGGAGCTGCGCGCATCCCGGCATTCTCACGTGGATTCTTGATTGCAAAACACTCAGCTAGTAGGCAGAGGCGCAAGGAGAGGGAGACGCGAAAGCTTCTCCTTTTCTCCTGCCTTCGTCTATCCTGCTTCGGGGGGAAAAAGAGAAGCAGATATGGGCACAAAGAGAATACATATGTTTCGTGGCTTTTTGCACGCGACTCGCGAGTCTAACGTGGTTGGGCCTAAGACCGGTATATATGCGTCTCTCAACTTTGTCTCTCTCTCTCTCTCTCTCTCTCTCTCTCTCTCTCTCTCTCTCTCTCTCTCTCTCTCTCTCTCTCTCTCTCTCTCTCCGCCGCTTTGCCCTTTCGACTGCCGCGTCCTTTTTCAGTCGTCTCCTCGTCTGCCCGGCGTCTTCTTCGCCTTAAAGGCACGTACGTCGCGAAAAATTTAACCGACAAAGACGACGGGCAAGAGCAGCATGCGAGCGAGAGAGAGAGAGAGAGAGAGAGAGAGAGAGAGAGAGAGAGAGAGAGAGAGAGAGAGAGGGAGGCCCGAAAGAAAATGCGGACGTCGACTGCCGAGTGCCGACAACTGCCGCAGACGCGCGCCGGATAAAACTCGGCGAAAAATTATTGATGCGGCGCCGAGTTTATCGCGCATCTCGTGCGCTCCCGGATTAAAAGAGCCGAGGGATCGAGCCTTTTGCGCTCGAGCCGCTAGTTTTTTGGATTAAAATGCGTAAATTTCCGCGTTAGCGCGATACCAAGGCAAGTATCAGCGTAAATAAGGCTTTGGAGGAGAGCAAACGAGAGAGCGGAATTAAGTTTGCTGCGAAGGCGGCGGCTTTAAGCAAACATTGTTTAATATTAGTCCAATTTATTGGTTGTAAAAATAAATTACGTCGAACTTTAGTATTCGGTACAGCTTTAACGTCTCTATTGCCTTAGATTTACCGGTAAAACAAATCGACAAAGAAGATTTCACTCGTGCAGATTTAATAAGCTTCTCAATTTAATCTCGGCAAATGAGTTGTTTTCTCCTCGCTCGCAAACTGGGCAAACACTTTGAAAAAAAATGTTGGTTCAACTTGGAGCCCAAAAATTGACCTTCGAAGAATATTTTCCTGCGCAATTGCTGCCTAACCGTATTACATATTTGATTGGCTTACACAGCAGCCTAACCAAAGGGCACGTTCAATTAAAAGAGTAAGTGTTTATCAAGCGCCGCCAACTCCCAAGCAAATAATCGAATGGGACCTACGAAGCGCGCGTTCGGTAAGCGAGCTCGTTTACTTCGAGCGCGTCGATCGGCGAGTTCGAAGGGCTATAATTGCGCGTGGCAAGAAGCCACTAGAGAAATTAGTAACTGCGGATGCGAAACCCCCGATTAAAAGCCATCGGGCCAGAGTTAATTCGCGCAGCCGCGGCGCCACGCCCGATTTATTCCATTATTTATAAGCGCACCTGTCGGAGCCTTCTTTTTCCCCTCTCTATTTGTCTGTCGTTCTCCGCTCTCAATATCTCAACAAGCCGAATCCACTCTGCGGAATCCTTATGCGCTATCGGCTTTCGATATTTACCCTTCTTTTACATGGCCATACGCGCGAGTACACTCGAAAGAGGGCATTCCTTTTCTTTCGCTCCCTTTTCCTTTTTCGACCTGTCGATAATTGCCTGCATTGTTAGTCTTGCCTCCGTGCGTGGGCACTTTTTTTTTTAACTAACAATTTCGCGCGATCGAACTTGAATTTCTGTGAGGCAATAAACAAGCGAGGCAATATCTTTTTTGTTTTTTATTGAAATTGCAATTTTCCTGTAAATATTGGCTAAAAAACGCCTAATTAATAAAACTTGAAACTGAGAGATGTAGAGAGTTGCTCTAGTATCAGACGAAGAATTTTAATACATTCCGTAGTAATTGGAGGTTTTAAAAACGTGCCTACACAGATAAAATTTTCTTTTAAGAATTACAATGAAAATGATGGTAAACTCGGGAAAAATCTCGCAGAAAAATTTTGGTAAAAAATTATCCCTAAATTTGAGTGCAACTCGAGCGATTTTTGCAGTAGGCTGAACTTTATCCGCATTTGCATGAAATATTTAATAGATAATGCTTTAAGTTTTTATATTTCTGTGTAAAAAATTACACATCTCTGTTGTAAATCCGTATCGGTAATTTTTACCCTCCCTCATTGTAGAATAGTTCAATTTCCCCTCCACAATCTGACGTTAAAAAAAATTCAATAACAAGAAAAGATCATACAAACTGATAGGTTTAAAAGCCATATTTCTTGGGTTACTTTTGGAATAAAGAATGTCAGTATAACATAACCTCATAATATATAAATAAAAAAGCAACAGAAATAATAGCTCATTCAAATAAGTAGAGAAAGTTTTACCATACCGCCATCTTAAAAATTTACTCAAACGTGAGGAGGGTCCCGGATTAACATACGCAGATGTAATTTTTGCCGAAAATTTTTCTCCGTGTGCGTGAGATCAAATTTTATCAGTTTTCGTATCGAAATTTTATCACGTTATTTAAAATTTAATCCGAGTAAAATAATTGTTGTTATAAGCGAGTTCTGCCCCTAGATTACCGTCGCTCTCGTGGTAATTTTTGATGGAAAATTTTGTCTGTGTACTTGTCAAGCACCAAGAAATCAACAGAACCGAGAGCACGATTACTTAAAGGATCGGGCTGCGCTGGTAATATAAGCCATAACCATCGGAAGCGTCATTTGCAGTGGAATTGTCGAGAAAAGGCTCGTTTCCTCGGCAAGAGCTCGCGAGCAGCACTGTAGCGGCTCGTTGTTACAAACGAGCTCAACGGTTTTCTGGACTCGCGGCGTTGGTTTCTTGCAGCCACCGGAGCCAAGAGCAACGAATTGCGATCCATTTCTCACGACTCGGATTATCTCGCGGTCCGTCTCTCCTCTCTCAGTCTCTCATTCTCGGCATTCCGGAGAAATCCAAAACGCGCGCGAGCGAAGAATCGCCTTTGAATTTCAAGAGATTATCCTCTCCTTAGCAGGAGCAAATGGAGAGAGAGGCTCTTCGGAATGGGACAAACAGAAGCGAGAATGACGGAGTAAGGAGCTGAAATCGAAATATGTGGACGCCCAAAGGCGACAGTCCCCCGGAATGCGCGAATCGTCTCCGAGGGAGAAGATCGGCCGGCGATTCGGGATAATCAGCGCATGCGCGCAAAGCCGCTCCGCGGGCATTTACGTTTTCTCCCTCGGATAATCATCTTGGACGTAACTTAGCGCCGTAACCACGTGCTACCGTATAAAGTACACAATCGGATTTCCTGCTTTCCTCCCGAGGCCCTCGTTCCTTTTATTCCCCTTTTGCGAAGGCTGCTCCGCTGCCGCGCGCAGGAAATGGGCCTGACCAAATAAAGAGCAACACACTCGAGAGATGGGGAAAGACGGACAGGCTGATCGATCGTTAAAGGCACGCGAAAGTCAATTTTGTATAACGGCCGGAGCGACATTAACGCTAATAATCGGTTCGCCTCTCTTCCTTTTTTCCACCTCGCTCGTCCGCTCTTTCTCTCTATTTGCCTTGCTTATTATGCAAATTCCGAATGAACATGCGAGGGGGATTCTCTCGGCGTTCGAGCGGTCAGCCAATTGCGTGCCTACGTTTCGGGAAGCGACTCAAATTGCCAGATTGATGGGGAGGAACGTTGGTTTTTCAAAAATCAAAATTGCGCTCGCCAGTGCTGGATAAATATCCCCCAATGATATTCGGTTAAACACATTTTGCTTTAGCGCACAAATATGCTCCTTCTTTTGTTGTTTTTCAATAAAAAAAAATTCGAAAATCAAATTGGAAACTTAAAATGCTTGTAAGAGAGAAATCGCAAAATTACTCTAATTGTACAATAAGAAATACGAAATTTATAAACATAATGAACAAAAGAGAAGAGAGAAGAGAAAACTCATCTACTCTTTTTCAGAACCGGAATATTTGTACATAAACTTATTTCAAAGAAATAAATCAAATGCAAATTGATTCTCAGCCATCGTTTTTAATTGAAACAAACTGGCGCAAATGAATTCGCTCGGTAAAAGTTCCAATTACCGCAACAGCGAGCGTTCCGCCGAAATTCATCAACTTTTTGCCGAGCCTCCGGAAAATCCTTTCGCAGGGCACCACAAAAATTTAATCAAGCCGAATAAGAATTTCTCCGCGTATACGCAAGCCCTCTCCTCCTGCTGGAACTCGTACGCCAGAAGCAGCAGCGGCAGCGGCAGCAGAAGCCGATCGAGCGGTGGATACGAGGAATCCCCTTATCCGTCGAGCATCTGCGACCGGCAATCGCTTTTTAATAAGATTGATAAAGTCAGGGCCGCTCTATAGAGACAAGAGAGCGAGCTAATGGGGAAGGGGGAGGTTAAGCAAGCAAGCACGCAAAGCGGATGCGCGGAGGCGAATAATTCACGCGTTATCTACGGCATCTACCTCGCGAGCTTGGGAGATGTGTGTCCCGGCGGTCTCCTGCACAATTGGAAAACGGCCGGCTTTTATTGGCTCGCCGGTGAGGAGGAGCACTTTTTGCCATCGATCCTCGGCGTCTTAGGTAATTTAAGCGCAGCCGAGTGTGTACCTAGCCGGATAATTTTATAGGCTCGCTCGCTCGTCCGGCCTTCCTTTTGTTCCTTGGCCGAGCGCGCGCTTCTTGTTGCGCCGAGCTTTCTCGAGTGTAAATTGCCGAGTGGCGCGGGAGAATGTTAAGTAAGGACGAGGGCGAGCTGCTGCTACATGCCGGCTCGCGGCGACAGCGGTAATTCCCGGCTTTTGATTCGAGGCGATAATGCAAGCACCGCCGGCCGCAGCAGGCAAGATCGTTATACTTTCTACGCCTTGCGCGCTAATTAAAAAGCTTCAATTTGCGGCTCTGAATTTTTTACGCGGTCATTCAGTCAACGGTAGTTTGTCGGTTGCGGCTTTTTTCAGCAGCTGGACGCAATCAAATTATTTTTTAATTTATTGTCCGAAAATATGCTGGTGTAAAAAGTATCATTCTCAAGTAGATGTGTGTGCAAATTCGTTTATTATTTTAAATCTCTGCAATTTACCTAATGTGAATGTCGCAGTCTCGACATTTAAAAAAAAACGTTCTTCCTATTTGTACACTGAGACTGGAAAGTGCTCTTTTCAAGTACCAAGTGCACAAATTTAGTACGTGAATATTTCCTGTTAAATATCTATCTTACCTTATCTAAAGTTCAATTAAATTTAAGAAAAATTCATTTATTAGAGCCTTTATCGATTTCTTAAAACTATGACTTTACCTGTTAGATGACTGCCTGTAAACTCGAAATCATCGTCTTGATCCCAGTGCTTAAGACTAAGGTTAGAAAGTGAAGTAGCATTTGCAAATTCGAGATTTGCAAAGTGCCAATCCAAAATTTGGCGATCCTTTGAAGACAGATAAACGTCACTGTAACAATTTTTATTATATACTACTTAATTTAACGTTAGAGAAACAATATAAACTGTAATTACTTATGTCACAATTAAAAATTAACAATCTAAAATAACTTTTGAATTTTGTTTATACCATCAAACAATGCAGCAGATGCAAAAGTTTTACCTTGGTGGAGAAGCTTCAAGTTCTTGTAACTTGGCTTCAATTTCTGTTTGTTGTTCGGAAAGTTGATCCCATTCCTTACAAACATTATGCAGGTCGCGTAATTTAGAGCGAAAAACGAACTCTTGCGTTATATCCCTTGGTTGCTTATTTTCTAACATTTCTTTATACTGTTTATCTAATTCAATTAAACGATCTTTAATAGCTATCATCTAAATAAAAAAAGAAAGCGATTTTAATATACAATTTGATCAATGAGAGTTAATTTTATTGACGTTCTCAAATATTCACTTAAATGTATTTTTTTGAAAATTACCTTTTGTTGATTTGCAATGAGCTTACTTTGGAAAGCAAGTACAGAACGCAAATGCGCTACTTGTCTTTGCTTAACACCTTGCTCTTGCAGTCTGATAACCCACTCTAATGCTTGACCTAATGATACTGGTCGTGTTGTATTAGTTTGGGCTGTAGAGTTCGTAGAATTTCCTACATAATTAAAATCTAACTGATGTGATAAATAAGACGTAGCTTCTAGTAATCTATTAAATTCTCTTTCAACCATTTCATCTTTATCCTTCGGAACCTATTAATTAAAAGTCAAATAAAAGAAAATTACTAAAACCGTAAATTTATTAAATTTGATTTAACTTTGTAAATTTACCGTTTGACCATCACTTTCATACAAAGGACACTTTTGTCTAATTTTATGAAGCTCCATATTTATTTGCTTACTTAAAACAGTAACAGGATTCCCACCTAAACCAGTAACAACCATTGCCCCTAAATCAGCAATATAATTGGACTTACGAAATGTTGCTATGCGTCCACCAACTCGATCCTGTAAAGAATAAAGTTCATATTTTTATATTTACAGCTTTAATCTAATTTTATTACTTTAAATACAAAACAGAATCTAATGAATGTAATAACTTACTCTTGCTTCTAAAACAATAACTTCAAGACCAAATTGTTGCATTTGTTGGGCAGCTGCTAAACCAGCAATACCTGCTCCTATAACAACTACTTTGCCTAACTTTTTTGTTGGAATGGGCTGGAAAAAATTTTATACAAAAATATAAGTGGTTTTATATTTATTATATTTTGTAAATAGATTTTATGAACTGGTTACCTTTAAACGCTTAAATACACCAAAATTTATAAATCCATGTCTTTCTAAAAATGCATGGATTCGCCTTACTAACAAAGGATCACTGTTGTAAGGTGGCTCGATAGCTGGCAATGAATTTTCAATAACCAATTGTTGCTTAGGACTATCAAGCCACAATTGCAGCTAAAATAAAGTTTTCTTTATGCACAGGTAATTAAAAGTTATTTAGATTAAAATAATTAGTACTTACCAGTCTATTCCTAATATGAAGAAAAACTTTTTGAGTTTGAGGCGGTCCTCCTGCAACGTCTGGAAAACATGCAGCCTCTGTTGAAGTTAATTTATCAAATGGTAACCGACTTTGGAATGCAGCACCTTCCAAGCCATGCAATAACTCTTTAACTGTAAAAAGATCATATCACATGAGTATTATCTTCTTCTTTGGAGAGAAAAGAAATACATTAATAGCAGAAAGTCATTACCATGTGGATCTTCGTGATCGGTTTCTTGTCCATCTTCTTCTTTTGTTTCAACTTTTGATACTGATGGTGTTGACGATGATTCAGTTTCTTTTTTTGTGTCAAATGCAACTTTTTTTTCTGGTGTGCCCTGGCCAGTCTTTGATTTTTCCGAATTATCTGATACATTTTCATCTTCCATCTGATTATATTTTTCTTCCATCTCTCTGTACTCAACCTAAACATTTATTTAAATCAATACTTTAATAATAATATTTTTTCACCATTCATTGATCGATGTAAATGTCAAATTCACTGCTTTACTTATAGGTTATCTTATTTATCTTACCTTTGCGCGCTTTCTTCGACTCATTTTGTATAATTTCTGGTATTTCTAGGAAAAAAATTAGCAGTACTCCAACAGTAACGACTCACGTAAAGGTTATTAATACAAAACTGCGTCTAAATTAGTTGATTTTAAATGTTTTTGCCGGGTAAACAGAACTCTGTTTGTATTCTACCAAATTCGTACTTATATTTTTGATCACAGTTTAGTCATGAAGTAAAGAAAGTGATATAGAAGAGAGCTGGAAGCTGCAAGAGTTTACCATTTCCGTTGAAAATGCAGATTCCAAGAATACCAACGTATATTACATTTCTAATTCGAATTTCGAGTATTTTTTCAATATACGTTAAAAAATTTAACGTACATATATACTTTATTTATAAATATATTTATTTTTTAAAACTATTGATAATAAATAATAATCGGATTTAGGAAAATTAGGAAACTTTAATTTGTTTACCTTGCTTTGTTGCGTACATAAGAATTTTAAATGTCCACAATTTATTTTTTTACCAATTTTACCAATGTTAAATTGTGCACGATATAATATTTACGATACATAAACATAGTCCCTATACTCCCTATGTTTCGTATTTGTTTTTTATTTTTTTCTCCTTACATCTTCGATCTCGATCGAAACTTTTAATTCTGTCTCGATATCAATGCGTTCGAGATGCCCGAGATCAATTCGCTGAAAATAGATTATTTCGAATTGCATTATTCTATTAAGGGTCTCGTGTCAACATTTTGCAATGTAACAAAAAGGCCACGATGACTAAAGTAACTACATTTTAGAAGGTAAAAATAGATTGGTTCTTTTTATTAAATAAAAATTTTAATTGAAAATTTGTTTTATTGTTTAATAGCCTAATATTTTATTAAAAATTTTTCATAAATTTATTAACACTAAAGTTTTAATTCTGTTCAAATTTTAAATCGAAATTAAGCGAAAAATTAGGGCGAATCACTGAACCGTTACTTAAGGTAGTGCTATGGGCAGATATAGAACATTTTTATATATAGATATCAGCACTGTCCCTTCGCATCACGGATGTAAACAAACGACGCGCGGTAGCAGTATATATAGATATACAAACGCGAATAAAAATTACGAGAATAATTTTGAACGAACTATAACTAATAATTTTGCACGCCAATGCATATTATTAATTTTTACACTTTTTTAAAGTACATCGCTATCAATAAGAAAACTTTAAATTTCTTATGTTATACGTCGGCCGTTGTCTTTAAGAGCTTCATTTCAAACCCCGTTTTCTCAAATTTTAGCACGTTAACTGGTCTGAAAATTAAAATTTTTGTATGCTGCGTACTTTATACTACGTGCTTGGTATAGTATAAAGTACGTAGCTTTAATTAATTCATTATTTAATCAAATTTTCAAGCAATCAATTTTCAATTTTGAAAATGAATCAGCTTAACCCTAAAAATGATTCACCTACATCAACATCTGAATCACAGTCCATGAAAAACGCCTTCGCTATTTTCCCAAAGGAAGCACTCTTCAAAAATTCCAGCCTAGACCGAAAATCAAGGATGATTAATCGCCGTATAATAACCCCATAACTCTTCGGAAAATAAATCGAGCCGCAGCAAGCGAGTATAAATCAGCGTGCAATTAAAAAGCGAGCCAAGCGAACAAAAAGAGGCGGCAAATCAATTTCCACCCCTCCTCGGAAATGACGAACGGCCGAAAAAGCCCGTGTACATAAGAGAGAGCGGCGATGACACCTGTTGCCTGCTGCGGCTTGCGCGCAGCCCGGTTAACCAATGAAGCGTTTAACGCGGCTAAGGCTGACCGACAAAAAAGAAATGCAGCCAGCGACTCTGAAAAAAGAAGCCCTCGCCCTCCGCCCGAGCATCTTTGCTTTTGTCAAGGGTCTCGCCTTTTTGCGCGGCTCCGCTCGGCGCTTATTACCCGCGGAACGGCGGACAAAGTGGCGCTTAGAAGCTAGTCCGGGAGTGCTGCCGCTGTAATACGCTTACCTTTTCAGATTCTGTGCGTTCTTATCGCTCAGAAGTAATTAAGCTAAGGAGCTTGGTTGACCCACGGAGCAGCAGAGTTAAGTCCTCCGTAATTGAGAGGCTATGCGAGTTTAAATTAATAAGTGGATATTTATTTTGTTTTTCCTGGCTCCGTAGCTTTCAGAGAGCTTATTTAGAGCTTCGTATTTGCCAAGTGAGTATTATTACATATATTGTTTTGCGTTTTCATTTCTCCTTCGTGTTTTTTCGTGTGTACATTTATAGATGTTTTCGTGACCTTAAAATGAAATTCTTTTTGAAATATTTATATTATATATAGATTAAAATTATAAACTACATATATTAATTGTTGAAAGTTGAAAATTTTTCAAGTCATATTGTATACTTGTTACTAAGTAATGCGATATTTTCTAAATGCGAAAAGGTAGATCAACACGATGTATCTATTTCCCATTCGAATGTCATCATTTTCCTCTTGCAGGTAACCCATCTGAAATTCTAGTCATAATACATCACCAGAGAGATTTGGTGACCTGCATTCAGGCCGAAAACGGAGCGAGGCCGCGCTGAAATTCCCATCACGCGAACTGCAAGTTTTATTGCTTAGATCACTATTTATTAGAGGAGCAAAAGTACTTGTTGTCTCTGAACCAGAAACAAATGGCTCGCTCCAAATTTATCGTTAAACGTGAGCAATTAATGAGTTTAATTTTCATTTTCCGCAGGGAACAGAATTTGTTTTGCCGCTAGAAATAAAACTCGATAGACGTTACTAAGGGTCTTATTGGAAAGCATCAATTTAAACAAAAGTACAATTTGCCTTGAAACATCAGTTGCCAAATTAAACAATTTTTTTTTTTAATGCAAAATCGCACTTTCATTATAATAACGAGACTTGTAAGAAATATTCTCTATATCAGTAGTAAATAATTTTTGTATTTAAAAAATGATTATAAAAATATACAGTTCTGTTTTTTTTTTATATTAAATAATTTGGATTCATGTACATTTTTAGAAGTAACTTTAAATCTAAATGTAAGATTTTCAGGAAAATTCTTAGACTGTGTTTAACTATTTTGAATGCTAATTTAATTTTTAATACCATTCAGAGAAAATGTTAAGCACATTTAGGCTATTTACTAGTAAAACAAATAAAATAGAAATAATCTAAAATTTCATTTCAAGAGAAAAGGGACAAGCTTTATGTACTACACATTGATGATTTATGGAGCGCGCAAAAGCGACAGATTTATCTGATGTACGTCATATGACAAAGTAGCTTGCTTACTATTTCACTTTTTTATTTTCGATATTTTTAAAAATTTATAGCAGCGTATAATATTTTACATGCATGAATTACTGTCGTATAAATTTTTATAGAAGAAAAAAATTTTAAATTCTCACTTTGACTTAAAAACGCCTCAATCTCTTTTTAGCGTTAGAGTTCTGCTTATATACTTTTGAACTCTTGAAGCAACTACCGATTTTCAATCAAATCAATTCAGGAACGAAGCTTTTTTAAAATCTAGAAATAAGTGTCTAAAATTTTCGTTTAAGTTATGTTATTCAATTTGATAAAGTTATGTACAATTGGCCAACTGAGAAAATTGATCGCTTCGACCCTTGCCCAAAAAGCTATTCGTTTTGTGGGACAACAATGAAGATAATGCATGCAAGCCAATTTGCCGTAGTACAAATATAGGTATAAAAATCATGAGTCAATCACGCAACTCTGCGAAGTTGAATAATAACGGAAAGGGAGCCATTGGCCCTTCAACCATGAAATGATTAATTTGTTATTACATCTGCCGCCAGAGTTCCATACATGCATTCCGCCGGAAACCTCTAATGCGTCAAAAAATCGTGGTATTGCTTCTCGGCGAACAATTGTTTAACATTTAACGTTGAATGCAAATAAGTCTTTGTTAATAAATGATGTATTTTTATATATTAGTCAATTAACTAATTTATATTCGATATAAATTGTCGCGGACTATTAGGGTCTACATTATAAGTAGCTGGCGGTATATAAACAAGTAGCGACTCTGAAGTCCTTCACTTGTGTCTCGACCTTACCTGCGACAAGTAGTTTAATTACTCGTCTCTCTCTCAAGCACAGTTCTTATTCAATTATTTTAAACCTGCAGTCTTTTGTTTATTAGACCCGACACGAACTTTCCGCACCTGATTTATTTTCATTAATAAAGTAGATTTTTAAAGCAAGGTACTACAAAGAGATCGATATTCTCAAAGCTTTTAAAAAAAGTCACAAGTGCACAAGTCAAAAATGCATAAGGTGAATTCAAACAATATATTTTTAAGCGCTAGTATGAACTTGAATATAAATTCAAGCGCAATAAAAGTTTAATAATTAAGAAAATCATCACAAAGAAAGAGTATTGTTATTTAAAATTTGAAATAAGATACACATTTTAGATCGCAATAACAGGTATAAAAGTTGTAATAGTTTCTTAAATAAATTTTTTATTTATTATTATAGATTCTTATAAATTATTCGATAAAGAACTTCTAAAAAAAGTACCCTAAGAAATTGAAATTACAACTACCTTTTAAAAAACTATCTAACAGACAATTTACTTTGAGAGTTTGCATTCAAAACAGAATACCAGCGACATCCCGCGGCAGCGTCGCAAACCCGCAGCTCCTTTCACGACGACTTCAGCCGACAGTTCACGTAAAGTCGTCCGGTCGGTCAAATCGCCCTCGCGCGCATCTCTCCCGCAGCGGATCAGCACTCAGCACATCAGCAGCTGAAATAGAAAAAGTCGAAATCGACATGCACGTGATGTCGGCGGCGATCGGCGCTCCGCACCGCGAGCGACTGCCTCCCTTTATCGCAAGAAGCACGATTGCGATTTTCTGGCGCGCAAACGCACAGAGAGTAAGATGTTGACAGGTGAACCGCTCAGGCGCTCGCACGCGCGATCGTTTGTAAAACAGCGGAGCTACTGGCGAGCGATGACCGCTCGCTCGAAAGGCAGTGCGGTAGTCGATCGCGGCGCGCGAGCACGAGCTCTTTTTACGCGCGCTACTTTCCGTCGTATTCATCCGGCCCCTTTCTCTTTCTCCGGACCGATATCTCAGTCTCCGTCTGGGCGATATCGCGCGCTATCCGAACTTTCCCTTATCGCGTTCCAGATTTGTTCGCCTCGCAGTAACGAGGCAGCAGTTTCGTCGCGTTCCGCGTCGTCTTCGGTGCGTTCGAGCGGCAAAGCTACAGCGCGACCTTGAGGAAGATTGCATTCTCCGCTGCAAAAATAGCAGACGACACGCGCGCGCCTTATCTCGGGACGCCGTTCTCGGTGAAAGAGAAGAAACGTCAGCGCGAGTGGGATATTTATAAAGCAGCGCTCCGCTTTCCTCTTTCTCGCGCGGAGCAGACACCTGTGGCGCCTGCGGCCCCAGTGTACCTGGCCGAGGCGCGAGTTTTCTCTGTGCATGAGTGGCTGCAGCGCACGTGATTCAATTCTGCGCGCCTACCGATCAGCTGTTGGGCAGCTCTTCGCCGAGAAGAACTTCAAAGAGAGGGAGTGAGTCAGCGAGAGTGGTGTAGATGACGCGGCGACTGCTGTCTTGTTGTTTGTCTCGGTTCTGCACCACGGCTCAAGAATTTCGAAAACTCCGCAGTGTGTCACCAGCGGAGTCGCCGATTGAGCTCGCATGCTGACTGTTTTTTGCGGCCGTAGAGGTAAACTTTTAAGAGGAAGTCCAGTTTGCTTCGACGGGGTTAACGTCGCGTTAAACGCCGATATTACCCGGGATAACGAGTGAAAGGTTGGTCGGAGACCAAGTACTCGGAATTTTCGTTCAAACTTTCTAGCATTTAAGCAGTACAAAGTATGTTGTCTAAGACAGTAAATAAAATAAAAATTATTAAATTTAAAAACATCATTTTTTTAAGCGTTTTATTTATTAAAAACAAGGTTGTATTGTTCAAAAAATTGTATTGTTCGATAGGAATTATAGTAATGTGGTAACGTACAAACTTTATTAATGCATCGAATAATACATCGAATAAATGTACCGAATATTCAACATATTCGTTTACATAAATCGCACTACAAGTCTTAACTGTGTCAGGATTGAACGAACTCGTTCCAAAAACGTTATTATCAAAATGAAAGAAGACATCAGTTCGGGAAAGCATTAAAGTTATAATCTAATCTATATTTTACAGCCTTTATTTTATATTAATGGAATTAATTTATGGCTTATCTATCAGTCATAGTACTTTATACATATAAATAATAAAGTATACATTTTTTCTACGTTTAGCATTTTATCAATACACTGTTTCGCATGCAAGAACTGCAACATATAAGCCAACTACAGATATTTTCGTGATGAATGCATTACACTAATATTATTAGGATACGATAAATGTATTTAAGACAAAAACACTTTGTCAAATTTAAAGTTTATTTATTTCCACTAATCAATTAATAAGATCGAGCTAGCAATCGATTTACGTTGTATTGAAACCGCGGTTTCTTCTAATATTTTTCATAGGAAATGGAATATTTTTTAGAAATCGTATTATAGGATTGGGCAGAATAACACATTGAAATGCAAAGTCTTTCTGATGGATTTTTGATGATATTTCTTGAAATAACTTGGTTTTATAGAGTTTGCCGAAAAAATATAAAATTCTATATTTTTTATTAATATGGAAGCGTAAACATTGAATTTATTTACGCGCAAAAAATGGTATCGAATAAATTAGAAAATAAAAAAATTAATTTTCTTTTAAAACACGGGTAATAAACTTACACGTACCAAAATGAATATTGGATCGAGTTGCACTATTTTCACGTTAATTCACATCCGATTGTTTGCATATAAGCCGTATTTTCTGCCAATATTTAATGAACTTTTCATGTACGAATTATTTTAAAGCTGAAGTTAAACACGGGTGAGCGCAGTTAAATTTTTAAAGATTTACTTTAGATATTACGAGGATATTAATTAGCTTTATTAATTAATTATAAAGTAAGTCTATATATTTTAACATATAATAATTTAATAACTAATTAAAATTTTTCTTGAAGTAGTTATCGTCAGTGCTTTTTGCGTAATAAATGACTTAAATTATCGCCGTAAATATTTTAAACATCGGAAGTTCTGTGCTAAATGTTGATTTATTCAAGTGACTTCAAAAAAGCTACGTTTCTAGTCTTTGTTAATGTTTGATTAGCATTTTTAAAAAAATTGAAACTTCCTTCAAGTCAAATTTTTTATTTTTTATTTATTAACCAGTTTTAAAAATTACAAATGCCATTTCGAGTAGTAATTCTGCAGAGGAAATAGTTTTTCCTGTGTGCAGAATTGGTACATATAGTTAACTTAAAACTAACTTACTACTAAATAACATTTCGTAAACAAATATACTATATTTATAGTTATATTTGCGAACTTCGATTCTAACAATAATATAACATTATGAATATTTATTGAATATTATCTTTAATCCATTTCTTTAATCTATCTACCTTTGGTGGATTTTTTGTAATATCTAGTGTTTTTAACTCACTGGGAAGTCTATTAAACAATTTAATTGAATTTATATGACGGCTTTTTGAGCTGACTGATTTATATCTTGTTGATATTGCAATACTTTTATTTCTGGTATTACTTATTGTAGAATTATTATACGTTTCTTTTAGATAATTGAAAGTTAGCGATTCATAATAAAAGATAAATGCTTTAAATTTATTGGATTATTTTGAAGAAATTTATTTTTATTTATTATTCTTAATAATCTGTTTTACAATCTTTGTAAACTTTCAATGTTGTTTATATATGCTCCTCCCCAAGCAATAATACCGTAGCTAATTATTTTCATGCCCTAGTAGAAATCAAACCATTTTTAATGCTTTGAGATTAAATTGTTAAGCATTATTGGCCAATTATGGAGTATTTTTTGACCATTTATGAAAAACTGGCCAAAAAATGCTCTGAAAATGTTTTCAATT
>JAWWEM010000058.1:222661-239731 GCA_035582935.1 Ormyrus thymus | reverse complement strand
GTAAAATTTACTTGATTTATTAAGTAAGCCACCGCACGTGCGAGAGGGACAGAAAGAAAAATGGCGCCTTGGATTCGCTAAAATTTACTTACAAAGCTGACTAAAGTTTATTTAACCATGTTTGCTTAACTTTTTAAGCAATTTTTACTTAAGTTTAAGGTCAGTTTTACCAGCTATTTTTCTCCGTGTACTATAGCCGTATCATCAGCACAAGACATAATTGTGTCATTTGGCATTTTAGTTAATAGATCTTTAACATAAAGTAAAAATAATAATGGCCCGAGTATTGTCCCTTGAGGTACTCCAGTATTTATTTTCTTATAATCACTTTCCTCAATATCTATTCTAACTTTTTGATATCTGTTATATAAATAGCTTCTGATTAAACTGTATGCACAGCCTCTTATTCCATAATTATACAATTTGTTTAACAGAATTTTATAATTTACAGTGTCGAATGCTTTAGCTAAGTCTTTAAATATGATAGCAATAGTTTACTCTTATC
This sequence comes from Ormyrus thymus, assembly GCA_035582935.1. NCBI lineage: Eukaryota > Metazoa > Arthropoda > Insecta > Hymenoptera > Ormyridae > Ormyrus > Ormyrus thymus. The sequence continues at coordinate 239,226 of JAWWEM010000058.1, read as the reverse complement.
CAGATTTTCATATATTCTATTTCTAATATAACTTAAGGTATCTTTTGTACCTTTGTTTTTCGTAAACCAATATTGATGAAATAAAATTTTGTTTTTGGAAATGAAACCATAAATTCTGTGAATTATAAATCATTTTTTCAAAAATTTTAGCAAAGTTTGATATAATAGATACTGGTTGAACAGATTATAAACAGTTTTAAATTCAAAAACCTGTTTCACGTATGCATACATATGCAATAATTACTTCAAATCATGTAAACTTCTGTAGGAAACAATGAATCCTAGGTTGCCGACTCATCATAAGTTACCACCTAAGTTACTATATAAACTTATTATAAAACCGATCAAGTGAAATCATTTCTTTCTCAATTGGAAAAAAGGATAATCTTTCTAAATCGAAAAGTCCTAACAATACAACTCTTATACGCTATTAATAAAAAAAAAAGACTCATACAGAACTTTGCACAGAACAGTGCAATCGCGAGCGAAGCAATCATTCAATGAAGCAAAACAATCGTCCCGCAAAATTATACCCGACCATCAATATCGTCGTCGCAGAAATGAAAAATAAATCATTCTCGTTGCAGGAAGGCAGAGAGCAGCGGTAAGATGAGATCGACCTGCGATGAGCGACTTTTATGACAGAGGCTGGAGAATCTGCGGCCGCTCTTTTTTTCCCTTTACTGCCCCGTCAGCTGCTCGCGACGGACGACCAACTCCGAGGAGAGCTTTTGACGCCGTGCGCAACGCGATAACGTCCCCAGAGGATGACCTGCTGGCAGAAGATCTCGTCCTGGTGGGGGAGGTCGGTTCTCACCTTTGCCCTTTTCTTTCTCCTCTTTCTTCTACCTTTTTTCCTAGCTTTGTAGCAACTTTTCCTCTCCGCTTCAATCTTACATACCTGACATCGCCCCTTGCAAGAAGCAGTGTTAAATGCTGCTTCTGGGTAGCGATGGAGGCGGATTTTATCAGACTTTACAGGCGAAAAAGAAAAATATTTAGAATATTTTTTATTGCACTTGGTTCATTTTAAAATAATTAGGTGATAAAGTGTCTTTTAAAATTAAGGCTATACTAAAGCGTGAACTCATTTTAACATAATACCGGAGCTCAAAGCGAAAAATTAGAAAAAGAAAACAAGTTCGACAATTAAAAGCCTTCTTTGAAAAAGCAACTAAACGTCCTTTTTGTCTCCCGGCCGTCTAATCCATAAAAACTTAACAAAATTATGAAGCTCCTGCAAGCAGCCCGACGCTCAGAATAATTTAGAGCGTCCCACATGTGTAGCGTCCCGCAGTGTCATCTGAGCTCGTTCTTTTCGCTAAGATATTGTTCGCAGCCGAACGGAGCCCTTTTACGAGCTTCTTTTACGCGCCGGCGACGTTTCGGCGCTCGGGCTGCGTGTACGTGATTCAAGCCCGCTCGCTTCTCTGAGTCGTTTTATGACTGGACGGGGCATCCCTTGAACGACTTGGAAGCGGTTCTTTTTTTTTTATCCGCGGCTCTCTTAAATTCATTGGCATTACGCTCGGCGAGTGTCAAGGTGGTAAATGAGATTGCAGCATTCGTGATGTAATGATGGCACTGCGGCCCGAGGTAACATCATTCGCTGTTGTTTCGTGTTTTTTTTTTTCTTTGATAATTTTTTTGCTATTCGCGTAAAAAAAAGTTTTGCTAATAATTTAATTGTATTGCAGTAATGGCACGTCAAAATTTCACGCTATAAATAAAAACGGAAACAGATTTCAAATGTAATTTTCGATGCGTATTCATAATCATATAGCGATAAAGCACTTTCAACGAGGTATTTATTAAGTCATCGCTGACCGTAACAAATGAAGAATAGGCGATTTGTCAAAAATCGTGACTTTGACAACTTTACGTTTGTCGTAAAAAATGAACGAACATTTTTAAAAACCGGGCTATTCACGCTAGATTAATTTTATAGTTTCTTGATTTACAGAAATTACTGAGAACTTTTTAATGCTTTTTTTCTTTACTCGAGTCAGATAGTGCAACAAGTTAGCAAACTTTTAAAGCCGAACTTACCAAAAAAGAAAGCAGCTGAATTATGAAATACAAACGCAGCGTTGTTTTACAAACTAGACGCGATTTGCCTGACTCCGCAAGCATCCGCCTCTGCACAAATATTCATTAAATTTTCTTTCAAACCTTCCCGTAGAATTCAGCAGTGATTCCACCTTCGGAAGGATAAACAAACTTTGTTGTTTCTTTGAATAGGCGGCGAGGTCCTCCTCCCGTGGACGACGATCTGGAGACGGTCGCGGAGCGATCGGAGCGCTTCAGGAGCATCTACGTTATTTACTTCACCATGTTTCTGATGTCTCTGGGATTTAGCATCATCTTGACTGGAGTTTGGCCCTATTTACAGAAGGTAACCGCACTTGAAAGTTCCATTCGAAGGAGAGGCTTTAGTACCTTAGTTTTCGCGCTCGTTAATCCTGGAACGGAATTTCTTCGAAAGTTACGCGGATGCTTTTTATCGTACGAGGCGACATGAAATTCTGATGGTTCTTTGTAATTTCGCGTGTTCTCGCGGCAGCTTTTTAGACCAAATTGCCAATGCTTAAAATGGCGTTAATTCAGCGTTTTACAAATGCGCGGCTCGTACAAATAAGTGCACTGGATTCGCGAAGAAGAATCGGCGCAATAAATTCAGCATCGAGCCTGCTTTTTGCGCCTCTAATGTATTGAATTAAAATTCTCCGGCGAAAGGTTCGAAAGCAGAGCGAAAAACCGAGGCCGAGTAAAAAAAAAAGGCAGTTCCCTCGGAAATCCAAAGGAAGCGACGATTGCTCGACTGCGAATCTCTCTCTTTCTCTTGAAGCCGCGCGGAGCGAGGAAAGATAAAGAGAGAGAGAGAGAGAGAGAGGGAGAGGGAGGGAGAGAGAAGGAGAGAGGACTGATGAGATTCCCGAGCCCCCTTTAAGGACAAAAAAGAGTCGCTCTCGAGCTAGCCATCCTTCTCTCCGGACGGAGTCTGGAATCTCCCCGTACATCCCCCGATTTGTTTTCAGTCGCGTGCAAAAAGTCGGCCAAAAAGCGCTAGGATAAGGGGGGGGGGGGGGGGCAGGGAGCCGGATAAACAAAGGCGGCGAATTTACGAGGATCGAACCTGAAATATTAAGTCTGGCCGCGCGGCAAATCTTGCAGCTGGACCACTCGACGGACAAGGAATTTATGGGCTACGTCGTCGCGGCCAATCCTCTGGGTCAGATGCTGTTCTCGCCGCTGGTCGGCTGGTGGGGCAATCGGCGCGGCTCCGTCAGGCTGCCGCTGCTCATGACTCTCGGCCTCTTCACCGTCTCGTCCACCATCTACAGCGCCGTCGAGGTGATGCCCGGGGACCACAAGACCGTCATCATCGCCTCCAGGTTCCTCGTCGGCGTCAGCTCGGGTACGAACCTACGATGAAACCTCGCGTTTTAATAATCAAGCGATTTCTCGTTTAATTCGGCATTTTGTCACTTTCTCTCGAAATCCAGTTTTATTTGTCATTTCGGTAAATTGCTTTTAGAAATGTTCAAGTTAGAAATCACTTTTTTAAAACCGTTTACCCACCTATTTAACTTCTGACGTTCCATTTTCCTTTCCTCTTCCCAGCATCCATAACACTGAAAATCTCCAGCTTTAAAAGAAAGCTCGAGAATCGAAAGAAAGGTAAGGAGAACGAGGGAGAGAGAGAGAGAGAGGTCTCGACAACAAGACCAACCTCAGCGTCCTTTTTGCCTTATTTTCCCGTTCCGCGTCGTTATATCTTTCGCGGTATTTAAGAAAGGAGCGTTGCGCTTATTTGTTTTTCTGTTTTGCCCGCGCCTTTTCCAGCGAACATCGCGGTGGCGCGCTCTTATCTGTCGGCCGCCACCAAGCTATCCGAGAGGACGCAGGCCGTCTCCATGGTTTCCCTCGCCCAGGTAATTCGTACTTTCTGTCGCCGAAAAACTGCAGCGGAAGATATTCTCGAATTTCCTTTTTTCTCTCTTGCTCGCTCGCGGCCAGTCCCGCTCGGCTTCTTGCGTCGCCTCTTTTTGCCTTTCTTTTCTGCCTCCTGGCTTCGCACGCCCGATTTGAGAGATAATATTCAAATATTTAAATTGCGCCGGGAGAATGAGACTCGCGGCTCTTAACTTGGAAATTACTATTTTCGTCTTTATAAAAGAAAATGCTTTATCTGCGCACTCTTGGCTTCCTTCGCGAAATTTCTTCGGCTGTATAACTTTGTTTCGCTTAAATTTATTCAATAGCCTGCCAGATATCGATATTTTTACACAGTCTAAAAAGCTAGTGAAAATTAAAACTTTTAACAATAAATCATTCCAAATTGCAGTCGGAATTGCATTTACTTTTACTATTTCTGCTTTGCTGAAGTACGTCAAGTCTTGCCAAAGGAAAACAATCTATTAATTTTCTTATGTTTAGCTCGCTAACAGACTTTTAATTTAATTGAACATTTCGTTTTGAAACTGCAGAACTTTCACTGCATTCACTTTGCCGCTAAAATACCGTAAATAAAGTCTTTGCCCAAAGAAGCAGATGAATGACCGACGCTCGCGGACTTTAATCTACGCACTGCTGCAGCCGCATATTTGAGAGCAAACGAGGAGAAAGGAAAGGCAAAAGTTTTAATAAATCAGCTCAAGAGCGGCCCTTTGTCGACGAGAAAATAGCGTTAAAAGGAAATGATAACAATTGGCGCAGTGCGCAAGGCAGTGCACGCCCAGACAGCTAATTAGAGATTTTTCTCTGCAAAAAAAAATTTCAGGTGCTTGGTTTCGTTATAGGACCGGGGTTGCAAATGGCCGTAACTCCTTTAGGAGACAAGGGCTTAACCGTAATGGGACTACCAATGAATATGTACACAGCGGCCGGCTGGATCAACGTACTTATGGGAATACTCAATTTCGCTCTTTTTCTGCCCTGGAGTTTTAAGGAGCACAAGATCGCCGCGAGAGAAGCTATGCGGGATCAGGGAAAAGCATCCGGTATAATCTCGATCATTTATTCATATAGCCTCGAGAGGGCAAAAAGATTCTCGCCGCCGCGCATACTTTATGCCTGCCTGCAGACGCGAGTGCAGGAGGAGACTAGTTTGTATTTACAAGTGCTTCTTTTTCTCGGCTCGCCACCGCCGCCACCAGAGAAGGAGACCTGGAAATCCATGAAACCGGATTACCTGGCGGCCTGGACCTTAATATGCGCCTTCTTTGTATTAGTTTTCAACTTTGTGCTCCTGGAAACGTAAATATATGAGCTCTTCCTTACTTATTCGAACTCACTTATTACCTTTTGCCGAGGAGCTTGTTTTCTCTTCTTTCGCCAAAATTATTCATGCTTATGCACTTATTATCTCGAGTGTAATGGATACGATAACGACGTAATTACGCGGATAATGATGATTTATCACCATTTTATTTAAGGCGGGATAATAGTTTTCGAATACTAAGCGCTAAGGCATGAATAACGCTCCAATTAAACACAATTGACACTTTTAACAATCAAGTCCAATAGCACATGTCTACAACCAATCAACTTGCAATCAAGCATTTTCTCAGCGAATATTAACGCGTAAATTTGTAAGACGTAATATAACGTATATAAAAGCAACAAATCATAAATTTGATTGGGCTCGTAAGCATTGGAATTTACCGCGCGAGAAAAAGTTACGCACCCGCAATAAACAATGAAAGAGGAGCGAAAAGGCAGCAGTCCCGAAAGCTACTGTATCTTAATTCCCGTCTGGATTTCGCAGGCTGGGGACGTCGCTGACGATGGATCAATTCGCCTGGGGCAGCAGGCAGTCGGTGCTGTACATGGGACTTCTAATGAGCGTCGGGGCTGCGGTCGCCTGCGCCACGTTCATCCTGATAGGGCCACTCTGCAAGAGGTGATTTCGCCGCCGCTTTTCGCGAAAAGCCGCCTAACGGCACAACCAATCTCACCCGAGGCGCTTGATTGTTTTTTAAAGGTTCGACGAGCGACGAGTTATGCTCTGGGGTGGCTTCTTCTTCATGGTAGTCGGCCGAGTCATTTGCATTCCTTGGGGGCCCGATCCGCCGCTCGTTGCTGAACTTGGACGTAAGCATTTTCTCTCCCTCTTTGTTTATTTGTACGGCTAAACTCCCTCCCACCCTCCCACGCCAGCCGCAAATTATATTAATTTTTTCGACGCGGCCCGCGGATCCTGTGCTCTTCGTTTTTTCTCGTCTTTTTGCGGTTGCCGGCAACGGGAGTTGCCGCGTGCACTGTTACGCAGTAAAAGGTTTTGTGTTGACTTTGAAACCTTTAGTTTTTTATGTCGTACCGTCGAGCGTTCGGCTCGCAGAAAGTGCGTGCAATCCCCGCCGAGAGCTCACCTTGCATTACAGTAAGTGGTGCCATGAGAAAATCTGCTGGACAAGGCTTTTGATGCGTTAATAAATGTGCAGTTCAGCTGAAAATACTAGACATGTTTCATTGAAGATTCGTGAATATCGACATCTGAACCTTTTTCAGTCATAATCGATTGAACAGATGCTATGCCACTTAGCAGAAATTTCAATTATTTTTATGCCCTCAGGATATTCGTTAGATTTATTTAAACGACGTGTGCGAAAGGATTTATGGCCGCCGTAGAAATAAATGGCATACCGAGTATTAAAAGACAATTACTTAATTATACTTCACAAAAAGCAACATAAATTCATTGGCGTCAATTATCACCTTTTTCAAGAGAAAAGAAACTCTTGGTAGTAAACTCACTCTTAATTTAACTAGTCAATGTTTTGTCACACGTCAAATTAATCTTCTTCTTTCAACAGATGATTCATGATACAGAGCAATTTTTCCGACAAATTAAAAGGAAATAAAAGTCTCTTCTTCCATCGGCGAAACCTGTTTCGTTACGGTAGCCCGATTTTCGGCTCGATTATGACGCTCTTATGTGTTTCTATCCCCTGATCAATATTCAGAAGGGAGTGATACCCGATTTATCCATGAATATGTATAACTGATGGTCCCGCCAGACTTTGAACTTAGCATTGATAAGATCGGTCTGCCGTCGTTCGAACGCACACAAACGCCTTCGATATCGCGGCAAGGTTGACTCTCTCCCCCTTATACCGGGAATCTGAAATTTGGTTAAAGAGAGGCCGTGTGTGCGGCAATTAAAAAATCTGATCAGCTTCTCAATTTATTTATCAGCCTGTTAGGAAGCGTCGTGTCATGGTAATTTAAGATAGGTTTTACCATTTCCTTAGGATATAAACTTCTCTTTTAAAGGGATAAAGAGTCGTGTTACTTCCTAGGAATGTTAAATATTCACCATTTCTACGATAAAATTCTTTCTACGATAAAGTTTTTTCATTTGCCGAATGTCGATCCAAAATTGTAGGCTTCTATGTAATTAAAGAAAGTTCATTAAAAGTAACAGAAGAAATTTTTATAAATCTCAGTAATTTAAATATTCCACTCTTTATCAAATCTTTAAACAGTGCAAAGCTTTGCTCCTAGTTTCTCGATACAATTAAAAAACGAATTACTTGATATTTCAAGAAAGAAAAAAGCCCCATCGGTTTGCCCTTCAATGTGAATAAAATTGACAATTCCAATGGAAAGATCTCCTCGAGGTGTTCGAAAACAGTCGGCGTAACCGTAAAATTTCCCTCAGCGTACAACAACGAGACGCTAGACGCCGAAACGGGCCAGCCCAAGCTGGGCTGCCCGAGCTCGCAGGAATGGTGCCGCTACACGCCCCGGATGACGGTGGAACAATTCGTGATCGGGTACGGATTCACGACGATCGGCTACCCGCTGGGAGTGACGCTCGTCCAGACGATCTTCAGCAAGGTGCTGGGCCCCCGGCCGCAGGGCGTCTGGATGGGCCTGATGACCGGAGCGGGCTGCGCCTCGCGCGTCATGGGCCCCGTCTTCGTCAGCCTGATTTACACGCGGCTGGGCATCTACCACACCTTCGGCATCACCGGCCTCACCCTCCTCGTCTCCATGGTGTGGCTCGGCCTCGTGAACCGGCGGCTCGTGCCGCCGGTTCCCAGCGGCCGCAAGAACGACGTCCCGCTCATGCAGATGCGCCCCGGAGAGGGAGGCAAGCAGACGACGGACGAGCCTCTGGAAACAGCGCCGATTAATGCTGAGACCGCTTGAGCAGGTATTGGGGACCTCCTAAAAAACGCCTTCTGTCCAAATTTCTAGTAACATCTTTCTCGTTGTAAGGCAAATGAATAAAATTATTTGTAAAGCTTAAAACTCCGAGGAAAACAAGTATAATATCGATGAATGTTGTTAGTAGGAAAACTTTATAAGTGGCTGCTAAAATAAAACTTTACGTGTAGCTAGAAAGGTAGAATCGTAAAAAAGGTAGAATTAGTTATCGCAGCTAAAATATCTTCTATCATTATCCGAACTATTTTTCTTGGTGTAATCCTAGGTTTCAACGTCGGCACGCAGATTCTCTACGCTTCTGTTTTTACGAGGAGAGCGAGATTTTACTTTCACGGGATGCAGAAGATTCTTGAGAAAGTAGACGTGGGAAAATTACGAGATGGAAGCACTGTGTTCCCTTTTTCCTTATTCTTTTTGACGAAGAAAATTTTTACGGACTGAGCTTTCTTCGGAAAAAAAGTAACTCGATAAGCTCGATAAGTTTATTGAGATAGTTAGAGGAAGAGAGTTTTTCCAGACTTATCGATTTACGAATTCTTTCTTCGATATTCTTATCGAAAATTTCATGATTAATGCGATTTTTTACATAATTGGAATATGTATAAAGTTTATAAATCAAACATTTTTAAGATAAAAATTTTTTATTAAAATTTTTGAAAGCGCGAGTACCATTTAAGACGCAAAAATTGTAAATAGATTATTGTACTTATTTTTGGAGTAAATATTATAATCATTTTTACACAAATTACGCATTAGAAAAATAAGAATATCAGGAAATGACATAAAGGATTTGCCATAAATTATTATTAAGAATACTCTATTATTATATATAACGCTATAATTACAAATTTTGAGCTCATGTGTAGTACAAAAAAGCTCAGGGACTAAAGACAAGCCGACTATCTTTTCTAAAAAAGAGAAAAGAGAAAAATTACGAAAATTGTTGTAAAAATAATTGTATCCTGTGGGAAATTTCACCATTATTTTTGGCCTGTTCACCAATATTTGCCCAATTCCATTGGTGAAAGATTTTTAATAAGAATTTAAATTAAAATTTATATGTTAAATAAGAATGTAATTAAAATTTTGTAGGATTAATAAGTAAATGTAGAATGTAAGTGTAGATTAAAATTTTATATTTAAAAAGTGAGACTTTTCGCCGATACCTTTTGCAGCGAGCAAATGCATATATTTTTAATACTTTTCGACAAGGGTGTTGAAGTTGATTATTCTCGCTTCGCTCAGGCGAAAAATGTCTCGCGAGGTAAATAATCAACTAAACACTCTAGTATCGAACATAAAAAATAAAAATAAGTCAAAGTCGTTACTTTGAAGTTAGAGTGGTATAATTTTAAACTAGGCCAATTTTTAAAAAATTGGTCAAGTACTGACGAAATAATGGTGAAAACTTCCTCCAGGGTAGAACTGTCTACGAAAAACAAGTATGCTTTTACTTTTAACATCGCAGCTCAAAGTATTGTAAACAAGTAAAAGGTTCTATCAATCCGATAATTAATAACGCATCTTTAATATCTATAGATTTTGCCTTTATGCTAAGTCAATTAATCTCCGATAACCGATTGTTTTTCTCGAATGGAATATTTATCATTAAAGCCAACGGCGAGCAAAACCAGTTCGCAGTAAAATTTCTCAAGCATAAATTCCAGTTTACCGATGCAATTCGAACTTATTACTGCCGCGCTGAAAGTAAAAAGCTCAAAAAAAGAACGCGTACAGTTGTTAACCGAACGGTTACATATTCATTCGGACCGTTTTCTCAAACGCACTCGAGGCGAACTTGCAATAATAGAGATTACAGTAATAATCGAAACTACGGGTAAAGACGACTAAAATGAAAAACAGAAGATGCATAATAAGCGCTGCCATAACGAGCGGAACTGTCACGCGATGCTGGCTGGAAAGTAGAATATACACATTACCAGTCAAAGTCCTAAAACCTATAAACACACCGCGACTCTCTCTCTCTCCCTCTCTCCTTGTCGAGGAAATTCCTAACAATTCGAGGCCTCGAAGATAAATGCGCGGCGCGCACACATATGAAATACTTTCCGCGCGCGACCTTTAGCCGCGCATTCCCATAGAGCGAGAGAGGGAAAGATACCGTTAGGCTGATTACGATGGATAAGAGAGTAGCCGCGAGAAGAAGAGGAGACTTTTACCGGTCGCGCGCGAGCGGCTACTCAGCGTCGATGATCGATCGAAGCCATAACTCCCGTGTCATCGAGGCACCGACCGATATGTTAACGGATCGAACCAGCGCGCCGAGAATTACTATATCGAAAATTCGCAGGCCTCTTTTTGCGCTGCGGATAAATCGATCCGCGCGCCGTGCCGCGAACGGGCTAGGAAGCTTTTTTTTCTATGCTCTTTTCAGGGGCGAAGCTCCATCGAGAATCGAGTGCGATCGAGTGCCTTTCGTACTTTTTGATATTTTTATTGCTCGGCGAAATTTGGACAAGTTTTCTTTCGTGAAAATTTAAAATCGAGGAACGTACAATGTAAATATTTTTCAATCGAACTTTGTGTTTCAGGTTGTATATAATACTTTTCCGATAAAATCTTTGTTAATCGAGTGCCCTCGAGTAATTAAATGCTCGAAGAAGTTTTTTAGTTTGATATCTTACGGCCAGATATCGGTAGATGATTGGATTGAAATTAAATTGCAAATTTCAAAGTCCATATTGGAAAGCCGATCTAACCGGTGTTGTACCAATATATACAGAAAGTATATTTCTCTCAGTTTTTCGTTGTAAATATAAAGATGTCTGCCGAGTAAATGAGTTCTGAGCCATTAAAATTTCATCATCAGCGTAAAAGCTTTAAGTGCTTTCAATACATATATATAGATGAGAACTTATTTTAAGGCAAGTTTTAAAAGGTCTAATGTAACTTTGGTATACTTGCAATTTAAGCGTTGCGAAAAATAAATCTTATAATCTATAAATATTCAATTCAAGAGTGAAAGATAATTTACAAAAAAAATAATTGCTTTGAATGCTGTTTATGAAGAATATTTGTGAGATTAAGGTGATAAGACATAAGAGTCATCTTTAATAAAAAAAAAATTTAAAGACTAAAAATTATATACAAATTTCTTAATGCATTTAAAAAAATGCAATTATTGAAAAGCATATTAAATAATAATTAAATGTCCATAAAATATTAAAATTTTATAATGGGTCTGCTATGATCAAAGATATATATATATATATATATATGTAGAATCAATGCATCGTTATTTTTCAGGCTTTCTAAAAATTCCCCGACGGTCGCGCGCATTTCCCGTAAATTGGATTCAAGGCGCGTCTACACAAACGTGTCTTTTGTGACACAAGTGATACTCGTTCTCTACTCTGATTGAAATATTGCCTCCTTTGAGGAAGTATTTAACTGATGAGTTTCTTCGAAAGTATTTTCGGCTTGGTTTCTTCTTTCGCTTTACGGCTTTTTATGTCATATCGAACGTGATTTGTCAATGCAGATGAGATACGAAATTTTTGCCGTTAACGAGACTCATTGGTTAACGGCTCTCTCAAATGTCTACAATTTTTCAGCAATAATGTAATGAATGAATGATTTCTACAGAAGAAGAAAAAAGACTTTTTGAAGAAATTGTTGAATTCTTTTTTTTTTCATCATTATATATAAGTTAGTATTTTGTAATATTAATGAAGTGAAATTGTAAAATTGCACATTTTTTCAAATAAAAAATAAAACTGGATTATTAATGGTTGTCTTTATAACTTCCGAAACCTTTTACAAATCTGATTTTGCAGATATATATTTATTTTTCAGTTCAAATTAATTTTTTTATACATATATTATTTAACACAGTTAAAGTATTTAAGCATTAAAAATATTCAATGAAAATATTACGTAATGTACCATATTTTCACGTACGTAAAATTTGGAAATCAATATAGTAAGCAAACCACACATTTCACAGTTTAAATTACAACTTGCCCTAAACGTAAAGACATTTCTTACGAACCTCATACATTAAAAGCGTTTTAGGTATATTACTAACTATATTTCACAAAATTATCATTTTTGACTACTAAATTCGAATGTAGAAAGTTTCTCCCTCGCACATAAGACAGCATAAACATGCACTTTGTATTCTTCCCTTCCATCGAAAAGAGCAAAATAAAAAAAAAAACCGCAAAAAGCGGTACTTTCCCCGCTCATCGGAAAATTTAATCTTCCTATCGACGCGCATAGACGGTTTCGCCTGACGCCAGGCTGCGCTCACGAAAAGCCAGGCGATAAATCATTTTGACCCCTCGGCTGCCGCGATAAGTCCATTTTTCCGGGGCAGTCCCCCCCATTACTCAGCCGGTGATTTCGTTGACTCCGGATTTGAGGACGTCCGCGTGTAAACAGAGCCGAAATCCCGGCGAACAATCGGGATCGCCAAGTGCTCCGAGAAGGGTGCCGGCACTCTTTATCCCGCGCGCGCGCTCGCGCATTTACGTGCATTTTGTAATCGCGGGGGAGAGGAGGGCATCGACTTACGGTATCGCGTATCTGCCGCGCTCGTAAAGGGGATGTAAGCCGTATACTCCGCGACGTAAATATGAGAGGACGCACGGGGGTAGGCGCGGGGCGATCGAGCCCCGCAATCGGCCCATTAGGAAACTGTGTAAACCCGCTGCACTCGCGGTCCTTCGCCCCCTCGGACGTTACACTCGTTGCGCGGGGTGTAGCTTGCTTTGACTTTTGTCAGCGGGAAAGTTTTAAGTGGCAGTCCCTGGCCTTTACGCGAGGCAGTAAAGGCCTTACAAAGTGTCGCGTTGGGTTTTGAACGAATGCAATTCGTTTTAATTGCCAATTTTTAAACTTTTTATTATTTCCTTTCTTTTTAACTTTGTTGATTGCTCTAGTTTATGCATGTAATTTGATAATTTCATAACAACAGCTTTTTGTTCCATCGTTTAAATATCTTGTTTGTGCGTTCCTCGTGGAAAATAATTAACATCAAATTAATTGTTGCAAACAAATTCTTATTATCCCCGTCAGAAATGGCGAATAGAATCAATTGCTTTCGAATAAGCATCCGCATCTAGAAAAGAAAAAAGCATTTACTTCCACACTTTTTATATCGGGGCACTTAAGCACAGCTGCAGAAAAAACTTCATACACCCCAGGAATTAGACGCCAAGTTCGTAACAAATGTACGTGTACCCCCATCGAATTTACTCCCCCACGACAAAGCTCAGCACAAATTCGTACGTCCTCCTCGCGCCGTCGCGCTCAATAATAAATCCCCGGGCAAGTTTTAATAATGATCCGAGGCTTCTTTACATTCCTCCGGCGCTGGGCAAAAAACGCACCCCTCGAGCCGAGCGGAGGGGGCGCGAGCAGTGACTCACGCGTCCGATCGCGCAAGAATCCCGGCCACAAAGAGAGACGCGCCGGACCGGGGCGAGGAAACTCCCCCGATGAGCCGGGCCCCCCCGTTATTTATACGCGCGACCGCCGCGTGCCGAGATAAGAGGAGCACTTTGTCTCTGCGTACGCAGGGCACAGAGAGCGTAATGCGGGTACTAATTTTCGTTTTAGATCGGCCCTCCGCTGCATAATGAATCGGCCGCTGTCGGACTTGCCTGGCTTAACGTGTGCGCGAATTACAGCGAGTGTCGTCGAGATTTGACGGGCTTCTGGGGTTAATGAACCGCGCGTGACTTTTATTAGGTGTCGGCTGACTTTCTTATTTATGAGCAACTTTCGCTTTTTCCGAATTTTAGTATTTTATTATCTTCGCGAGCCGAACGTTCCACTGAACGTTAGGATCGGAATATTATTAATTCTATTATTAATTCTTCCTGCGTGCGTTGTACAATATTAAAGATTTGAAGTTTATAAATTATATATTTTACTGGATTTTGTTTTATAACTAAAATAATTAATATAATTAATACATATAATTTTTAATGCATAAATAATTAATCTTTTCAAAACAGAACGAACAAATCTGAAAACTGAATTTAAAATCTTACTCGTCTCTCATTTATATTTATAACTCTATTATACAATTGAATATTTAAATATAAGTTAAATTAACATAGATTTTCTGAAATTACGAATACAGTCGAATAGTATTAATTATAAAACATAAGATAAGAGAAACCGAAAAACATTGTCAATCGAGAAGATAATCGTGAGCCGTGAATCATCCTCAAGTTGCAGCAGCAATTTATCTTGGCGACTACCCTGATCGAACTGTATTAGGCCATTGCTGTTTAAAAACCTTGCTACCGCACCCGAAAAGGAGATAAATACCGGTATTTCGGCATCTGCCATTTCCACGTCTGCTTTACTTTGGCTCTCTTTATTAGAATTTATCAGTCCCGCGTGGCTGCCCTGCCCAGTCCTTTCCAATAAAAATCTCACTTATCTTCGTTAAGCCTCGCCCTCAAACGATCCGTAAATAATTAACAAAAAAATGGGAATAACAATATAGCGGCGCAGCGACGCTCGATAAAGGGCAAAGAGCTCGCCGTCCAGTCGCCTAGACGAAAGTGTATACTTAAGGAAGCCCAGAATGAAAATAAAAAGGTGCGCTAAAATCGGAAGAAGAAAGTAAAGTCATTGCCGCGGAGCCCGAAACTGAAGCGCTGATTGCACAGCCTGCAAAATTAACGAACTTTTACAATTTCGAGCCGATACAATGGAGAGCGCCAAGTCACACAGAGTCTAATTCCTGACTTCGGCCGCGTTTCCGGGGCGCGCAGTTTCCCCTCCCCGCGCGTATATTTGTACATTATTAATTTCGCATGATGCCCGCGGGAGCGACCGACTCCCTCTCTCTCTCTCTCTCTCTCTCTCTCCGCTCGTGCATTTTCAAAGAGCCCGGGGGACCGCGGGGGAAAAGCGGAGCCAGACGAGTCGAGTCTGAGGACGGATGTGTGTGCACGAGCAGTGCGCTCGGAAATCTGCCGCTGCACCGGCGAAACGAGTATTAAAATCAAATTCGATTAAAATCTCGACTTGCGATTCTGTTCCTAGCTGTCGCCGATCAACTTTCCGGCACCACGATTGCTCTCTCCTTTTTCTGTTTGGTCAATTAAGTTCGATTTGGCTAACGGCAGCGGAACATTCAAAAATCGATGTGGTGCAAGAGGACGCACTCTGGTGGACAGGTGCATAAGCTCAAACTGTAGATCCTCGTCCATGGTTTCGGGGAAGACATATATGGTGCACTAATTTTTTTTAAAGTGACTTTCATTTACTTAAAGTTTAATGTATTCTATAATTACTCTTGCTATTTAAATGTTATTTTTCAAAAACATCACGAGTAAGTAGAAATTGCTAGCTAAATAATAATTATTAGATTATAATGTAAAGAAAATTAGGACTACAATTAGGTCAACGAGTAATCAAACATTAAATAAACAATTATGAAGTTCATTACAAACTTGTTATAATATATATACGTAAAAAATGTATTAATTGTTTACTAATATTTACAGAAGCAAACCAATTAAACTGCTAACGCTATTCAAAACTTTGAATTCAATTTACTTGGACTATTGAGAGTAACCTTTAAACTGCCATACTAGGAATTCTGTTAAAACTACAACGTCCGTAAAATACATTTTACGGTCTTTACCGAGTGAACTGACGCGGGCTTCAGCAATTTTCTCCGCTTTTCGACTCTCAATCTTATTCGAATCTCGCTCGCCGGCGCTGCTCTTCTCCCTTTCTGTCGAACCGAAACCGCGCTGTCATTGTTGCTGTACCTCAGCAAGCCGCACCGCGTAAAACCGAGCCAGAGTTTTTGAAGCTTCCGAGATGAATGAAACTCTAGTCGAGAATTGGAGTTCCCAGAGCATATTGAGAGCTCGTGTCGGATGCACTATAATGTAGAGTTCTAATTCATAATTTATAACGCAGATTTTTGCTATGTAGTATGGTCTCGCTACATTATTTTATTATACTATTTTTATCCTCGCGGTTGATACCTCGGGACGTGATCATTCCGTCGAGTCGCTTACCGTAAATATCCCGCCGACTGGTAACGTTGCGATGCCATTCAGATAAAGTATCGTACTTACCAGGTCGTCTCGAACTTGCAACTGAAAGCGGGAAAGGCGAAAGCAGGCAAACAACGCAAGCAATTAAAATAAAGAAACTTAAATTTAATAAAACAAAACACAAGAATTACAATTACAAGCCCTTGGGGCTACCGGTTGCAACAAGCATTTTTCGCGCGGTTACTCGCATCTCGTCCCGTGACGAGTCCCGTAAGCCGCGTTGGCTAGCTCGCATTTTCGTGGGGTCGGCACGGTTCGTCTCGGAACGACGCGGTCGCGGAAACGCGGATGATCGGCCGGCAGCACTCCATCCAGGCCTCAGCTGCATTC